>JAVYIG010011984.1:0-56685 GCA_035222895.1 Strongylocentrotus droebachiensis | reverse complement strand
GTTCTCTAAAAGAGCAGTTACTGCCAAGTCATTGGAAGAAATGGAAAAGTTGTCCTGCACTACATCACAGTGACATATTACCCATTCAGCCAATTCGAAGTACCCATACTTAGTGGTTACAAACTTTACAAATTCATAACTTTTTCATTTTTCCCAGTTTCTTTAAACTTTCACCAATCCGTTTCTCTGAATTTTCATCCGTCATTTAGAGTTGTTTGTTCTTAAAGGAGGATTTCCCTTTAAATTTACTCTTTCTACATCCCTTCATTGGAGAGTTTAATGATGCCCAACAAAGGCACTTAAAGAGGTGTTTTGACAGGGAAGCACATTTTAGGTTTCTGTTGAAGGACCCACCGGCTTTGTTGTATCGATCTTACGGCGTTAATGTGCCAGGCCTTTTGTGAAAGCTTTAATTTACCGTAACATCAGAGTAAACATTTAATGATGCAGAAGTAAGGGATTTCATGGTCAGTAGAAAAAACATTAGATGCGTTGAGAGTGGTTTGAGGATCCTTAGGGGTAGGGGGGTGCATGGGTCCAAGGCTCCAAGCGACAACAAAAAAGGGTCGTCAGATTCGTGTACCATTTTGGCTAAATCTCTGACCATTAAACAAAACAAAAAATGCCCTCATCCTCCTCCTTATTTCCATAGTTTGTTTTCATTTTGTTAATATTATTATTATTTTTTTTTTTTTTTTTTTTTTTTTTTATATTTATTATTTTTTTTTTTGGGGGGGGGAGGGGTATCCCTGTGTCCCCCTGGATCCACCATTGGTATTCAAATGGTATATGAGGTCATGAGATAGGGCTACATTCTGTCCATTCATACAATTCCTCCATTTTAGATGAATACTGATAGAATTCAATAAAAAAGGATTTAACAGATCATTACCTAAAGCTCAAAAGATTAAGAAAAGACAGATTGTCCCTGATTAAGTGACTAATGTCTTTTTTAAATGCAAGGCTCAAGTAATTAGATAGAGTACAATTGCGATGGATTTGAATACCAATAACGCCTAGCTTCAAATATCCATGTATTCCTTCTTTCTGATCTACAATTCAATATTCAATTTCTTTAAGTATAATTTGACAACTTGGGACACGTGATGGAATGCCATAATCAAATCGAAAATGAGAATATAATATAAAACTCTATCTTTCCCATACACATTTGTACTTTTTTCTGTAGTGAAAATTACAGATTTATACACATTTGGTTAAGGCCTCCTGCCTGAATATGAGAATTTTGTTTTTGCCCTTATGTGGAATTGGGCACCCGACCTACTGCCCGGATAACATCACACTGCTGCCTGAGTAATTGAGCTTTAACCCCCCCCCCCCCCCCCTGGCTCATATGCCTATGGTTTTATAGTTTAAATTGTATTTGTAATTTTGATGTGTTTTTTGTTTGTGTTTTTGTAATTCAAGAATGAAAAGTGGACTGATTGAATTAGGACTTTTGTAGAATATGTGTAGATGTCACATTCTCAAGAAACATAAATCGGGACAAATCAATTTTTCACATATATGAACTTTACAAAATTACAAAACTTGGTATTAAAGGGTATGAACAATTCAGTTGTTAACTGTAGGATGAATTGTATTTGAATTCATACATGTATTCTACAATGTGCGATAGGATTTCAACTGAAGTGTATCAAGTGTCGCCTAGTAACCTGGTCAGAAGAAGACAAAGCTGGGTTTAATCAGGATGACATTTAATGAAGTGTATCCAATGAGCTGTGATCTTTGATAGGATTAATGCTACCATTGGTACTAAGCTTCCTCGAAAGCCTTTCATACAGGGTTTAAATTAAGCCAACCAACGTCATGTATCGGGCTTCTGAGAAACTTCTGAGGCAGTGAGCCGACACTGGTAGAAGTAACTCCAAGGGTCGAGGGTTCAAATCCTAGCCAGGCACCAACAATCCTTTAGAACGTCCTTTAGCAAGACGTTAATCCACATTTACCTCTCTCCATCCTGATATTAAATGGGCTACCAGTAGGATGCATTGTATAGTTTGCTTAGCATTGTAAGTATCTGCAAAATAGCTCCTATCCAGAATCCTCCCCAGGGAGTGGAGAGTGTATATACATTGTGTGCAGGCTTGCCTGAATCCTGTGACTGGGGTGATGGTATTATATATGTGTTATATGAGTGTTATGTATACCCAGAATATTATTTGATTTGCTCTGGCGACGATCGCTTCAGGCTTTGTTTTCATCAAAAGTATGTACCGGTAATGTAGGGTTATAGTGTTTTTTTTATTTGTGACCTCCATGCTATTCTTCTCTTTTGAAATAGAATCAGGTTCATTGCTTTAGCTATTGTAACATTGTTTGTGCGCTTGTCATTAAATTTTTGTTAGAGGTGAATTAACACACACAATTAGAGGTGAGGATGAGATATGTTTTGCATTCTGATGTGTGGGCCCGAAAAAATTCTATGTGTTGTAGCTGGGGTAAGACACACAAACTTATCCAAATCTAGTTGAAAATTAATTTTCATGAAATATCCTCATGTTTTAATAAATAATATGTCATGATACAGTGTATTGTATTTAAAAAAGTGAAGTTTTAAAGGTCATCGAAATAGCTTGTTTGTATGTATTGGGAGGCTATTGGGAGGCAGTGTAGAAAAGGGATACGGTACAAAGAAAAGGTACTGAGGCGTGCTGTAAAGTGCAAGCAATCGTTACTTCTACAAAAAGCTCAACTGTCTGGCCTGAATTTCATTAACTGAGGATTTACTCTTCAGGAATTGATCCGCCTTTTGTTTCAAACTTAAGTGCATGGAACAAGGGAACACTGTTATATTGATTTTCAGGGTTGCTGTTACCCCTAGCACAAGGACACGTAACCCCCCATGAAAAACCATGCTCCACTTGCTCCAGTCGATAATAGGCCTGTTTTCATCAGCTCGAGATTGCCAAATAGCCCGCTATTTCTGATTTTGGAAATAATCCCGAAGTTATCCAAATCGCGTCTTCATCAGCTCGAGATTCGACCTCGAAACTTGAAACTCGACCTTGAGAAATTAGCTCGAGATATTTTGCTAAGCGTTCGCGCATAGTGCGAGACTTCGGGCTGGTGAAGATGCATGCACTGGACAAATTAGCAGGATATTTTGCATTGGGATGATTATCCGACCAAATATCCCGCTAATTGCAACTTCGGGCTGATGAGGACGCAAACTTACTGGATAATTTGCGATCGGGATAGTTGAAATAGCTAGATATTTGGCAATCTCGAGCTGATGAAAACAGGCCTAATGGAGTATTCATGAAGACCGGTGTGTAATCTATATCATCTTAGAGTGGATTATGTTCATTGTTTCAGAGCAATTGGGTGAAACATTGGTCACAGTCTGAAGCAGCTGAATAATAGGTTGCAATAATGTTTACCTGTTGCTCGTGTAGCACTTAGCAGTGTTTTGGGGGCATATCAAATGGGGGGCATATCAAATGGTGGAAAAAATGAAAAAGACGAAGGGAGGGTATCTCAAAAAAAGGAGCCATTTGAGGATGTCTCCCCCTCACTTTTCTCTATCCATTGGGGGGGGGGGGGGGTATAACTTTTCTGCTCTGGAATGTAAAACATGGCTTTAATTCCTCAAGGAATACGTGCAAATATCCATTTCTGTAACTGATTGAAATATAAAGTACAATTGTATACAGGTGTGTCCAAAGGAAAAATAAAACTTTAAATTTTGTAAACAAATCTTAAGTTCAAGTTTTAGATAATTATAGGTATCCTATACCGCGAGACTTCAAAAAAATACTTTCCTTACATTACTACAATGAACGTGTTGGAATGTTTTATTGCTCCCCTGTTTGTTCTATTTGACATCTGATTCTAAGCCAGATGCCATTTTATTTTCCAAGTACGTTTCCTTAATCACCATTACCCTCCATGACCTTTGACCTTGCCCACCTGCGTGATGTTGTGCCCAGGTCTAATGTTGCTTTATAAATTTGGATTATTTTGCCCCAGCATTATGATGAGTAGTCTCTTCTGTAATGTGCAGACCGAACTTTTAGTTATATGTTCGGTTGAATTTGAATTGATTATAATATTAACAATGATAATGATATTAGTGATATTATTATTGTTAATTTGTTATTGTTATTATAATTATTTGATAGTAGTATCGGTATTATTATTATTATTATTATTATAAGTAATAGTACCTTTTTCTTCAAGCTCCTAAAATGTTCTTGATTACTAATGCATTAAAGGTGGACACGTGTAGAAAATTCAAGAGCATCTGAGCCCCCCACCCCCTGTATTTTTCTTGAACCGCCCCTGCCTACTCCTTTACAAGATATGGATTTAAAAATGGGACGTTTGATCTTAATTTCATGTATGTAACTTGACAAAACAATACAATACAATACCTGTAATGATCAAATACCTTGGCCTTGCCTTTTATAATTTTTTCTACATCAAATAAATTCAGACTATAATAACATCATAAATTCAGATTACATCTGGCTAACAACATCAGTCATCACCCCCACGAGGTAATTACTGAACAATATGTCTGTCAGGTATCCACTTGCGGAACGATAGCAAAGTGTCCTCCCCCTTGATTATAGATAAGTTCTGAACAATGGAATATTCCATGACATTGTTTTCACTCGTGCGTGAGGATGAAGTGGTGAAAAGGTGAGCTCTCCCCACAACCTTTCACCCCCCCCCCCCCCCCCCCCCCACACCCTCAAGCGGAGCTGAATGAATGTCGGGAAATCCCTCCATGGTCTCAATCTTCTTTTGTGAAAACCTACTGGCGACCTGAGGGTAAATGTCTACTGCAAGAGGGTTGCAGGCGTGCAAAAATGTTTGCCCGTACTGGGTTTGAGCTCGGTTAAAAACTGACAGAGGCATTGCATGTTTTCTTCTCAGTTATCCTACTGCTTTCAGTGCTTACCATCATTGATACCATTACCAAGGAAATGTTAATCACTGCCGTTTGATAAATAAAGAGAGGTTTAAAGGTTGACTTTGAGGTTTAATCCTGCCTTTTTGTTCAGCGTACCTCTTTGACTTGGTGGAGTCATGAGTGATGGCAAGAGTCTGATGAATGAGACTATCTGCCCACTGGGGTATCATGCTGAGTTCATGTGACTCCATCATTGTTTGAAAGTACATGTTGACCTCATAGATTGTGGACCTTATTCTGGTTGCTATGGTAATCACAAACAATTGTATCAGTTTATTAATAGCTGGGAGGGTGCTCTCCTCATTGAATGTTTCATGCACTGATGAATAGAGCCTAAGAGGGGGGTGTTTTTTTAATTCAATTTTATAAAACCTTATAATACGAAGCTGAAAAAGGAAATTTTATATCCTATCTGCGCTGGAGATATAGAAAGATTATTTGTTGAACTATTGATGATTACAGCATTGATCACGCGATGGTTTTTACTGGTGTTTTGGGGATCCAGTTCTGCATTACGGTCTTCTTAAATCACCTAATACATGATTCTTTTATAATAACCTTGAAAATGCTTACCGGGTAGATGAAATTTAAAAAAATCTTCATTTACTGCCCATTGTGCCTATTTTCATGTCAAAGATATGATTGATGCAATATGAATTTATAAAAGAAGCCTTGTTTGTTTTTTCAAAGTAGGGGGAAATTTTTGGTTAGGCAAAGGAGCGGGGTAGGCCAAGGTCTATAGGCCAACCTTCTCTTTACATAGTGTTAATACTGTTTTTTATGCGTGCCATGATTTACGATCTAGGGGAAAATATGTGATGTTTTAGGAATGTGTGAAGGTAGAGGTAGGAATAATTTTGGAATAAATCACCCCAACCCCACTCCTTTATGACTGTTTTTTTAAACTTGATGTTAGGTAAAAAATCAATTGTCATCTCATTTTTATTGGTGTATGAAATAGACCCTATATGGATATAATGTTTGTAGCGGGCATTAACCTAGTGGGCAGATTTAGTGGGGGGGGGGGGGGGGGGGTTCATCTGGCCTGTACCCCCTTCCCTTTAATTTGCAATTGATTTTGGGTTATCATTATGTGCCTATCTATCGTCGAATTAGTTTTATATGCTGTGTATGAACATACTAGGTCCACGGTATGAATGAACATAAGAAGGAGATGCCCTCAGCCGAGTGATCCAATGACAACTGTCATAAGAAAAGAAGTATCATCCTATTAGAGCCAGAAGGCCGTTAACTCACATCATTTCACATCGAGTTAAAGGGATCGTTTAACAATGTTAAATCTGAGATACACGGTCCTACATGTTACCAGTGTCTGTGATATGGTGTAATATTGAAGCCCTAAAAAAAAATCGCGTTTCAAAATGATCAAGAAGTGCCTCAAAAAAGTAAAAATCTTTGAGTGACCGGTTTTACCATACTCGTTTTCCCCAATAGACTGTAGTGTTATGAAAACCGTTCGGCGAACGGTTTTCAAAATTTGTAATTCCAATCATTAATATCTTGATAATCACACAGACGATCGGCTTGTAAAAGTCATGGAGTTCCTGACTGACCTAAAGGTTTATAATTATCATTGCATCATGAGCTAAATCCAGAATTTCGTTTCAGAATCTGAGACAAAGTTACCGGATCCCTTTAAAGTGACTTGGTAACATTGCCTCAGATTCTGAAACAAAATCCTTGATTTAGCTCATGCTGCAATCATAATTATAAACCTTAGGGTCAGTCAGGAATCTCATTACTTTAACAAGCCAATCACCTGTCTGATTATCAAGATATTTATGATTGGAAATCTAAATTTCATTTTTTATAACACTACAGTCTATTGGAGAAAATGAGTATGGTAAAACCGGTCACTCACAGATTTTTACTTTTTTGAGGCACTTCATGATATTTTTGAAGCACAATATTTTAGGGCTTCAATATTACACCATGCATATCACAGACGCTGATAACACGTAGGGCCATGCATCTCAGATTTAACATTGTTAAACGATGCCTTTAATGTCCTTCTGTCTCTCAACAAAAGTCATGAGAGACCCCATGGCATTAAATGTGAAACTAATCACAACAGTTGAGTCTGGTCGTCAGTACCAATGTCATCTCTCATTACTTCCATGCTTCGTCAAGATCATGATGAGGCTTTACCTGGAAACCCTCGGCTCCGACTGCTCTCCCCTCGATCCCCCACTCTCAATCCCAAGAATCAGTTATGATAACTGTACATGTATGTACATCTCTATTCTACAAACAGTGCAATATCTCCTCCAGTAGCGATTCTACAGGGTTTTAGGAGGGGCTCAAGTCTCAAGATACCCCACCCCAAGTAAATTCTTCAAGCCCCACCCCACCCAAATGAAAATCTTTCTAGAACCCCAGTTCCCCCCCCCCTTTACCCATACCCCACCATCCTTACAATTGCAGTGACATATTCTATTATTAAACAAGTACTATACTTTATCCCATTTTGTATCCCCTTCCCCTTTATACCCTTCCCTTCACCCCTTCTCTTCACCCCTTCTTCCCTTCATCCCCTCCACCACCCACCATCTTTCTAGAACCCCAGTTGCCCCTTCATTTGCAATGATATCAATTGCAATGATATCAATTGCAATGATATCAATTGCAATGATATCAATTGCAATGATACATTTTGTTCTCCAACAAGTGCTATATTTTATCCTATTTCGCACCCCCTTCTCCTTCCCCATCCCCTCCTTCACCTTCCCCTTCATCCCCTCCATCCTTTCCACCACCCACCACCCACCATCTCAACAATCAGTAATGGTATACATCTCTGTTCTTCGAAGAGTTCAATATCTTCATCCTATTCTGCGCCCCCTCTAATCCTCTATCGGTAATGACGTTTAACAAGAAAACGTGTGGCGGGTGGTCCCCCGTGAAGCCTGTGAAGCCGGTTAGAACAGTTGCCTCTGATTCACTGCAAGGGAATGTGGTATCCCTGCAATAATGGAGTGACCCGTCTTAGGTTGTGTTTTGTTTATGCTCTCTATCTCTGTCTCTCTCTCTCTCTCTCTTTTTCTCTCTCTCTCTTTCCCTCTCTCTCTCTTTCTCTCTCTCTTTCTCTCTCTCTTTCTCTCTCTTTTTCTCTCTCTCTTCATCTCTTTCATTCTCTCTCTCTCTCTCTTCATCTCATCTCTTTCTCTCTCTCTCTCTCTGTATTTCTTTTGACGATTTTCTTCATTTTTATCCTAAGAAAATGAAATGTGATAAGATTTCCTTTGCAGGACTCATACGCATAAACCTGATGACTACTGAATTCTTTTATTCCTGTAGGCTTAGTACCAGGATTGCCCAGTTTCAATGGCTGAGGTCAAGCCATTTGCTCTGGTGATTTTTTTTAAAATAAATCATTTAGACATGATGAACCCCAAACTCTCACATATATTACGACAAGAGGATTCTATAACATGTTTGACTGATTATCCCTCTTATCTCACACAAACACATGAATTCTCAAAAAAGCTAAATGTTACAAAAAATGGGACTCATGCACAAGCCCCCAAATTCCATTAACTTAGGACTCCCATCCTTTATAACAAGGCTTATTCGTACAGTACAGTACAGACTTTATATTGCAGTTATTTGACTTACTGATGAACTTTGTCAGGCGTATTATTGCGCTCAAATTTTTAGACGAGTGGGATAGGGTGCTGTGTTACCTCACTGTCAAATACTAGCAGGCATCGTGTCATTATCTGGGATTCCATTTGTGCCTTCCACTTTGAAATAATTCCAGACCCTTTCAAATAAATCAGGACTCTTGTCACTTTAAACATAAAGTTGATGGGCTTGCCATTTCCTGAGGTCTTTTTGTCTATGTCTAAGGAATAGATTTGTGAAAGTGTGGCACGTCATAGCTGCTCTGTAAGGCAGAATGACCATTTTCCTTCAATGTCTTTTTAATGCTTATTTGTTAATACTTGTAGTACTAGTAATATTTTTGTTAATACTCCCCCCCTGTCTCCATCTGTTTGTCTCTCTTTCCTTCCTTTTCTCTAGACTTCCTCCTCCTTCCTTCCTTCCTTCTTTCTTCCTTCCTTCCTTCCATATGTAACTCTCTCAATTCCCCTGGTTTATTTCTCTCTCAATCCCTCTCTTTTTCTCTTGCCCTCCCTCTCTCTTCCCCTTCTCTCTGTCACTCTCTCTCTCTCTCTCTCTCTCTCTCTCCACCCCCTCCCCCAGCTCTCCCCCATTCATTCTGTCTTAAATTTCCACAAAAGAGAGGAATACAGATTAAGACATTGATGTAGGAAAATTTCACCACCAGCAAAATGAAACTAAAGAAAATCAAAAGATGAAACCGTGTACAATTACGCGGGTCTATAATCTGAGACGAAGGGAAATGTCACTGATATCTGTTTAATATCATATTGATCGTGAGTCACTGACTCGAGTGCACAGCCTCACATGTAGGTGATTACCCTCATTCCCTGGTTCTTGGAAACCAAGCTCCTCATCATTGCTTTTCCTTGGAATTCTACAACTGTTTTCAAATTCAATTTCAAAACAATTCAATGGATTTACAACTGTTTACTTGTTGATTCATTCATTGTCATGACCTTTCACTTTCTTTGGTTTGCTTTTCTCCCTTTCCCCCACTTATGAACCATCTTCAGGACATCTGTTCCTGTATACACCATCTCCCTGCCCCCCTCCCCTCTCTCTATTCCCCTCACCTCCCTCTGTCTTTCTCTCATCTCTCCTCCCCTCTCTCCTCCCCTCTCCTCTCCTCTCTCCTCCCTCTCTCTCCCCTCTCTCTTTCCTCCCCTCTCTCTTTCCTCCCCTCTCTCTCTCCCTCTCTTCCCCTCTCTCCCTCTCCTTCCCCTCTCTCCCTCTCCTCCCCTTCTCTCTCTCTCTCTCTCTCCACTATCTTTGTTCCTTACATGCTTTATTTTCATGAATCTTATCCTGTACAGGTCATAGAAGTATACTTGAAGTAGTTAAGACTTTTCCCATCCTAGATGATCCTGCATTTGATCTGACAGTTACTCCAGGTTATATTCAAAACAGAAAGTCACTCTCAGGAATGCAATTTGGTTTAAGATTTGATGTAAAGGTAGGGTTAGGGTTAAATACAGTGTTCAGTCTAGGAATGCAATTGGGTTTAAGATTATATGTACATGTAGGGTTAGGGTTAGGTACGTTGTTTAGTCTACGATTGAAATGGAAATCGGTTTAGTGACCTTCAAGTTAGAGCAAATGTCACAATTGTACATGTTGTAGAAAGTACTCCATTCCAATGAAATCAGTGTTGCCAATTTGCATTTAACAATACTCCCCACCCTTCTCGTACCACAGGAAACTAATCGAGGGTCTACTGGTAATAGACAGGACCAAGAGGTTAGGCTGCATGAGGGCAGGCTCCAACGACATCAAGAATTCGGATTGGTTTGAATCCATCGACTGGGAAAATGTCAGACAAAGACAACTCAAGGTGAGTGCCACGCAAACATGCAAGAAACTCCTAATCACTACAACTATTAAGAAAATTAAAGTTTATGAACTGTTCCGTACAGAGCAAATTGGAGAGGAGCTCGCAAGATATGTCACAGTGTTGCCATATTGCATTTCACTGATGACAACTTGAACAATTCATAACTTTCTTATTTTTAAACGGATTTTGCAGAGACAATACATTTAATTTGCAATTGATCGAATGGTTATTGATTGAATACGATTAAATTCAATTTGCAATCATTGAAAGATTATTGATACTGCAAAAATAAAACGGATAACCTTTGCAATAGAATTCTTAGTGGACTTGTATGACATAATATAGTTTATATTTATAAAATGTTTCTTTTTATTTAATCATCTCTCTCCCCATCTTCTCATCTAGCCTCCAATCGTTCCCAAACTATCCCACGCTGGCGACACAAGTAACTTTGATGAGTACCCAGAAGAGAACTGGGAGACGGATGCATCTCCCGTCAAGAGCGATGTCCTCAAGCTCTTCAAAGACTTTTGATGGCACCCGTCTCTTCTGCTCATGAGGAGGAGGAGGCAGTTTGAACTCTATAGACAAAGCGCAATTAACCCTTTGCTTCCTGGAACACGGTAGGCCCTGTGTTAAGCCTATGGAAGCGAGAGACTTCAGTGGTCAAGACGTTAATCGTTATCGTTGTCCTCCAGCTCTTCAAAGACTTTTGATGGCACCCGTCTCTTCTGCTCAGGAGGAGGAGGAGGCAGTTTGAACTCTATAGACGCTCGACTCTCCCGTTGTCCCGACCCCAAAGCGCAATTAACCCGTTCCTGGAACAGGGTTGTCCCTGTGTTAAGCCTATGGAAGTGACGAGTTTCAGTGGTCGACTGTTAATCGTTATCGTTGTCTGGGTGCAGTTACGGAAGCATTTAGTGGCGAAGTGCGGACAAGTCCTGTTGGCAACTTCGGTTGTTTTGTGCTGATATCCGAAAAGCGGAGAATGGACTCCTTGATCTCCAACATTTGTGCTGTGAAACAGACACTGAATGTTGGAGGGAGAACCCTACGCATGCTTGTGATGTCGTACAAACACATGGATTACGTTGGTGACGCGAAGACAGCTGTTCTACAAGAAGACAGTGCACTATGAGAGCCATGGCTCAAAACTAGGGATCCTATGAATGCGAAAGACATCACACAGGCTCTTCCTTCAGTAAACTTGGTGTTTGAAACACTCATCCAACTGTTTGTCGGTGAAGCATTGTATAAAATGGACACCATCGTATAAATCTGGATTTTATTCATCGGGAAATGCTACAAAACAGCACGTCGAATCGTGTCCGTCAGGTATGGGGAATCGAGACGGACAAAAAATGGCTAGAGTTCTTTCTCAAAGTGCGTAATGTGTCTGTAAGAGTAACTTTGGAGGGAACTGAAAATAAGTGGATATTTTTGCAGCTTCGAGGTCTCATCTTGTTGAAGAGTTGTTCTGTCTGCATAGTTGCTTAAATAGCAGACAGAAAGTATAAAATATTAGTCATAAAAGATTAGTGATTAGTTTGAAATATTTCGACAAGTCACATAACCCGTCACACTGACGAGATTGACACCGGACTAACAACAGACAGAACCAAAAATTATGTCACACTGACCGAAAAGCCGAGAATCTGTCAGTTTGGATTCAGCTTGGAGATGGTTCGGAAATGTGACTTTGATATTCCAGAGTCAATATTACAATTGTTAATGTCTTAGAAACTTACCGGTATTTTGATGATAATCAAAATTGAACTGTTGAGTTAGTCATGAATAGGCTTTGCTTAACATTAATAAGCAATGTATCCTTTAATAATCTATTTCAAAATGAAACTTACAAGAGAAAACAAAAGGTTAGATAAAATATCCAAGTGCTTCCCTTTCTGTCTGCAGTAACCTTCCATATTTTGTACTTCAAATATCCAAAGATTGACTACCTAGAAGTGTTGTCTTCCTAAAACTATGCATATAGGTATTGTCTTGTGACCTGCAGTTAGTGATATCATAAAGTAAAAGCCCCTTTGCAGATCAATTATTTCCTGTTCTCAGTTTTTGATCCCAGTTCTTGCATAGCACATATCATATATTTATCAGTGTCTCAAATTTAGACTCTTATGTGCTTCCAAAGAGCTTTCAGAATTATTACCATGGCTCTGCCTATAACTCCTGTAATGAAGGTGCTGAAGATTCAATTCTTACAGGTACCAATTTACTTCACCTGGGTTGAGTGTGGCAAATGAAGAATAATGTCTTGTCAATGGAGGTTAGTACCGGGCTGGGATTTGAACCCTGTATCTTGTGATCTACAGTCCAGTGACTTATCCACTAGACCACAACACCTTCACATTATACTTCCAAGAATATGATTGCTGCTATAGTTTTTAAGGTTTGTTTTCTTTTTATGCTTTTATTTTGACAAGTATCCCTTAAAATAGATCTGTCTTGTACTGACTTTGAGTGGGTCTTTCTCTTTAAAAAAAAACTGAATGCTGTTTGTAATTTGGTAAATTTGTTTTAGTATTAAAGTAATCAGAATGATTATTTGATTAAGTGTAAGTTAAATACCTGAACTTGAATGTGATATTTCAGACTTGCCAATGTTGAATACAATAGATGAAATTACATTACGAATTACAGGGGTATCGTCTTGGTTATTAAGAAGTTCCAGACCGTAAATGGATAGCCTTAATGATTGCACATCAAATAATCAGCCATTGTCTTTAAAAGTGAAAATGAATTGATCAATTTATTTAACTGATACAGAAGTTGTCATTGACCTTTTTAAAACTTATTTTAGATAAGAAAACTTATGATTACAAATTGAAATCATGATGTTTGGCTTTTAACTCAATCTGTTTATAAGGAAATAAAAGAATTCCTCCTTCACATTTAAAATATTGGCTGTAAATTGAAAAGTAAGAGAGAGAGAGGAATACATGTAGATTGAAAATCGTCATTTCAGTACTCATAAGTTTGAATTCAAGAACTTTTTGTATGCATCAATTGCTGTTTAATAAAATCCAGTGCTTCCTTCTAAAAAATTATAGTACATAACAAACATTTCGTGCATACTCGTCATTTTAAAAGAAGTTTTTTGTGTAGTACTAGTGCTATATTTAGATCCCATTCAAGTACTACTTTTGAAGATTTTATTAGACGACCAAGTAATGCTAGACAGTACTATAGTGAAGATAAAGTCAAAAAGCAACGATTATGATTTATAGTGTTCAATCCACCAAAACATGTTTTGCTTTTGATGTAAGGGTTTCAATGTCACTATGCTATTTTCAAACTATGAGCTTCAAATATTACTTCTACAAAGAGATAGTGTAGTTTGAATCCACTCTAAAACAAATTGTTTAGTAGAATAGTCGTAACCATTGGGCGAGCACGAATCCCAAGTTGGACTTGTGTTCTTTGTGCTGGGTTTTAGGTCGTCCTTTATCTTCTTCATATTTCTGAACCGTCAAACTGATAGGGTTGTCATTTAATTTAAGTTGTTTTTTCGGTTGATTTTATACACTCTAGCTAGACAAACAAGTTATTTTGTCAGGTAATTGGTACACTTTACCATTATCTGATATTCTTATGTGAATATATTTTGTTTACTTTAGCTATCTTGACCCAGTCTTCTGCTCAAGATCAGCTTTTTGTGCCATTCTACGCAAATTTTTTCATTTTTCACTTGGAAATTTATAATATCCAAGTTTTCCTGAAATGCTGTGAACAAATCAAGCTGATTTTTTTTAAATTATGATTTTTTTGTTATAGATTAGATATTAAATCCTTTGTAAAGTTTCAGCTTATGAGGCCAGCACAAGTGAAGTTTAATCTGTTTTGTTTAATGCAAGTAATAGTCTTTCACTATGCCACTTCTCCCCCCACCCCCCCCCCCCCCCCCCCCCATCATTATTAAAAACACTTTCCATTGTTTTGTACTCTTCTCAGTCATCTTGAAGTTTTATCTAAAATTTTGAAGTTTCCCATAAATTTTTATCGCAAGGTTGTGACTTCTAATCTGGCTGTTCTCTTCAAATTTGTATAACTAATACATTTTGAAGAAAATTATTATAGGACCAGCTTAATTTTGTGCCATTTCAATGCAAGGTCTTTTTTTCCTCCTTTTTAAAAAGAGTTTATAATATCAGGTTTTCAAGTTTGTGACTCATCTGAGTCATTGGCCCGAATTCACAAAGGAGGTTTGTCGACAAACCTTGGTTGCGTCATATGATGCGTTTTGACGCGATTTTACAAACCAGGTTTGTAAAAAACCGCGTCAAAACGCATCATATGACGTACATAAACCTAGGTTTGTCGACAAACCTCCTTTGTGAATTCAGGCCATTGTGTTGAATTTCTCACAATAAAAGGTTACACTGGATCAGTTTTTAATTAATTGAGAGAATTAATTTTCTGAATTATATCAATGGTATAATGTTAGCCTAACATAGGAAAATGACAACTCCAAGGATATGCGTATCATGTTAAGTTTATTAACACTATTTGTTTTCACCCAAGATATATGTACAACAGAATTAGGCGTGAATACAGACCATGTTTTGTCTTTCGTTTAGGTGAATTCATTTGTTGGGTGAGTAATACATTTGTAACGACCAGAATCTGGTTTATGTCTTTGTCACTTCTGGCTTGGTGCATCTGGAGGGTCATGTCCTGGCTCCTCCCCGTCCGAGATTTAAAGCCTATCTGCTCAGTTTGGCCAGGCAGGATTAGACCTCCCTGCATGGTCACTGACAGGTGGATTATCTCATCAAATCAGCTATCAATTAACATAAGAAATAGGGGACCATGGGGGACCAACGGTCACCGCTTATAGGCATTGTTTGCTATATAGAGGGCGCAAGTAGCTATAATAAGTAGTGCAGTTGGGCTTTAAATGAATTTGGACAATATTATGCAAAATACTGGTATTTGGTGTGAGGCTCTAAACGGTAACGGTCAAAGTTGTAATACTGTGTGCATTTTGTCTTCCAATTCGTCCGTTGCCAGCGCAAGAAGGATACTGTTGTATCTCTTGGTTCAAATTGAATGCTCTTCTGGCTCTCAACAGACGAAACAATCATACTTCTTCTGTAGCTAAAAGCAAAAACCATTATCTTTATATTTCAATCTTGAGATAAATTATGATTGTTAAAGAGCGCTGTGAAGCAGGTGCAGACTGATGCTCTTGAAATTCAATCTATTGAAATTGATAGATCAGTTTTTAAAGGTTTGAAAAGAGAGTATATATTTAAAATTTCCAAGTAAAATGATTATCATAAGGCCTAAAATAAAAACTTGTTGCATTGCCCTTTGCGACCGACCCAAAAATCTGAAAATCTACAGTCGGCATTTTTAAAAAGTTTTCTTTTTAAAACTGTTTATTAGATTTTTTTTTGTTATTAATGAATATTTTGTTTGTTTAAATGGGATATAAATTGCATAAAATCAAATTATTCCAAAATTCTCACTCGTGCAAACCATGGATGATTATGAGGTGAAAAAAGATATCAATGAAATGACGTTGAAACACATGTATTAAAGCATTAAAAACTAGAAAATATCAGCCAAAACAGAGTTGGAAAAAAAGGAGAAACAAAAAACATTCAAATCTGAAAAATATCGGCCCAAAGAGGGCGACAAAAAAAAAGTTTTAAAAAAAATAATAACTTTTCCGATCGACAGAACCATGTTTTGGCACCCAAAGGGCAATGCAACAAGTTTTTATTTTAGGCCTAATGGATGTGTTCTTTATAGAGAAATGCCCTTGAAATCAAATTCAATACATTGAAATGAAAGTCTTCTCATGTGGTAGATCAGTTTTCAAATGTTTGAAAATAGATTAATCTGTCAAACCTATTTATTGAGGCCTCCCACGAGAAAAGTGGCTACTGTAGACAGGTGGCCCTTCTGTGCAGGTTTGCCAACCTATATTTATTTCTTGAGAGAGACAAAATACATAGCCACTATAGACAGGTGGTCTTTATAGAAAGGTGCCCGCTGAGACTGGTTAGACTGAATTTAAAACTTTCAAGCAAAATTATTATCTTAATTGTAAAAAAGAGGGCATGCTATATTTTCATGAGAAATTCTTTTCTTACAGAAGTGATTCGCTCATTAATTGAAATTAATACTTTGGACTGATTTTTGTGTCAGTATTTTGCAAATGTTAAATATTGTCCTTTAAAATGAGTCATTAAACCATTTACACATAGTACCGGTATGCATTTAAAGGAAATGGTTAGAAAATAGAAATTAAACCATGCAATTGTCTAGAGTACTACATTGATACTGTACATGAAGTTATGAAGTATCAATATTTACAAGATTAATAATGAATAGTGATAAGAATATTCTGGGTTCGTATAGCGCTTGATACATCGTCGATGTCGCTATTAAAGCGCTTTACAGATTGTTATAGTCGAGTGTCTGGCCAAGAAGTGGTCTCTTATCAAGTCTATTTAAATTGTATCCCAAAATGTGATTTACTGCCATGCCATCCGTTAAAGAAAAATATGTATGATTATATGTAAAATCATACAGCGCTGAGAAGTGAAAGAGACTCTTTCATTGAGACAATCTCAAATATATCATGTGAAAAAATGGAGAAGAATATATTATTAATATTTGTAATGTATTTATTTGTGTGTGTGTCGAGTGCCTTAAGGATTTGAATAAATAAAAACAATAGAAGTGTTTCTTGAACGTTTTCTCAGCTTTATTTGATAAATATGGTCGATATTGACTGTAAGCGATTTTTGAAAGGTCAAAAAATATTTGTAGAATTATAGACTATGTGATACAGGTGTGGGGAGGAGAATTCAATGAAAGAGAAAAAAATAATAAAATATTGACTGGATAGAAGGCCAGCTCAGAAAGATAATGTGACATTGGTTTGACTTGTTTTGTTTTGTTTGTGTTCGCGTTGTACGGAAAGAGAATATTGCTGTTTTAAAACTTCAGTTAATAACCATTTTACACTCTGCTAATTTGGTCTCTGAAGAGCCTGACATTTCTCTCTGAAACTTGATGATTCAAGTGATGGAACCTGATAAAAACATTAATGGTCTTGGGAGACGTATTACCGAGGCATCCCACCCCCTCCCCCCCCTCCCCCCTCCCCCTCTCTCTCTCTCAATGCTCTTCCTCCCCTCTCTCTCACCCTCTTTTTCTCTCACCCTCTTTTTCTCTCACTCTTTTCTTCTTTCTCGCTCTCTCTCTCTCTGCACTACCCTTTACCTGTCTTACTCCTCTCCCTCTTTTCCTCACGCTCTCGCTCTCTCTCTCTCTCTCTCTCTGTCTGTCTTTGTTGCTCTCCCCTGCTCTCCTCACTATTTTTCTTCGTTTCACCTTGTCCCCCTTCCTCTTGTTTTTTACTCTTCTCTAAATATGAACATGTTACGGGAAAAAAAATCACAATTTCTTTTCTTACACAAACTGGTATTTTCAAATGTTTTATTCATCATGTAAAATCTATCAAAATCTGTTTATACATAATAAGCCTCATATGAAAGACATACATACATCTGATCATTTGCCTCGATTCAACCACATGCTGACAGTAAATATTCCATACATTTCCAATGGGTTTCAAACTACACCATTATCTAATTTTCGATCATCTGATAACAGACGCAACTATATATTGTCTGCTGGAAGCTAGATGTATGTTTCTCCTATCGTTTAGTATAATGATAAGCTGGATTTGTAGAGCAACTAATGAGAAACACTAGGCAGTTAAATACACTTCTCATTTAACATACTGTTTATGCCCTTATGGCTCTCAACAGATTATATGGTAATACAAAAAGAGGGTACCTGATAGCAAGTATCCTATTGGCTGACAAGGTGTCACATGGCACTCATTAATTCATCATTTTCCAAATCAGCATGGCATGGGATCACAAATACCCTCCCATTTTAAACAACAAGTATTGCATTAATGCATTCATATCGTTGTTCAAGACAACATATATTCACCTCTGAATTAAGAATTTCCGTTGTGCCGTAATTGTAGTAGCAGCCTCTGTGAAATATAACATCACTTGGGAAATTCTAAAAATGTTGGTTCATATATTTTGTTATATTGATTGCTGGAACATGCAATATTAATGTAATATTGTCTGCTCAGAGCCAGTTAACACCTCTACGGCTCCAGGCGATACAGCCATAAAATTACAAAAAATGTGATACTGTTGACAACTTTAAGGCGCATCCGAAAACATTTCTTTTCAAAATACTTTCCAATGTTGAGCATATCTCACTCTTCTTATGTTACTCTATCCACCTTTGCTTCTTACAGCGCATAGAGACATATCGTCATATGCGTTATATATAAGTACACATATATCAAGTTTTTTTCTATCAAAATCAATCATATATTAATCATTATTATCAAGGATATACACTTTAGTACTTTATCCTGCATTAATTCATAGCCAATATTTGGCTCAGGAATGGTAGAAATATCAAAATTATGAAATACATATAAAGTATAAGCAAGGATGGCATGACCAGGGGGGCATTTCACAAAACTTGTCTTCAGTGACAAATGACAGTTTTTGTTATAAGCTACTTAAATTCTTGCTTCTGATTGGTTATCAGCAGATTTGTCACTGATTTTTGCCATTTGTCATTGAAAAAAGGCTTTGTGAAACGGGCCCCTGGTAAAATGTGATGAACATATGTAGGGCAGACTTGGAATTACAAGGTACTGTACATAAGAAATAAGGCAATTTTCATCTATTCATTTATATAAAGAAAAAAGTACATTAACAGCACTTTGAATCTCATTCCTTTTTCACGGAAATGTTAAGTAGAAGTGTTAACAAAAGCATGTACTTGAGTGCACAGAGACATGAACATAGTGAAAAAGATGACAGAAATGTAAGTACTATACCTATACGTTTGAAGTTAAACGTTGAGTTGATGAAAGTAAATAAGGATAATTGAAAAAGATCCAGGGCCCATAACTGATTGTACATAGTGATACACTTAACAATTGCTAACTTGTCTTTCTGTTACCTGATGCAAATGTGTTTCCTGATACAACAGTAAACTTCAAGTAACATGCTTTAATTGAGAAAAAAATCAAAGTCCATCTTCTAAATACACCTTTCCACTCTGGCAAAATCATAATTGCTTTTTATCTTTTTTTTTCTTCTTCTTTTCAACTTTCTCGAAGACTACCAAAATGTTGTCATATTTTCTATCCAATATTTTGATACAAATTTATAAATACATATTTCACATTGGTATATGGAAAAATATTTATTTCCTACATGTCCTTTCTAAATGTTGGTACTCTAGTTAATCTATTTAGTGGAATGTTGCAATTCTCATAATTTCTCTCGTAAATAAATCATCTAAGAAAAATGCTATACATAGAAGTATACATTTAAATGTAGTTCTTTGCAATGAGTAGTTATTACAAGCTTTGGACAAAGAGATAAGCTGTGATAAATAGGAGCTTATAAGCTGATTATAGTAGTAGATAATCTGTAACATTTTTCTTATCTTACTTTTCAAAAAATGACCCAATTGACCAATATCTTTGCCTTCAATTTGATTAATTGCTTACACAATACCCGTCATTGTATTCTTACATGTATCCTTCGATGTGATTTATTTGTTTCATTCTTCCAACGATTCATTTCGTTGTAATCCTATCTTTTGATTGGATTCATTCTCTTGTCGGGTTGCAATTGATCCTCTTTCCTCATCTTCTTTTTTTGTATAAACATACAGAATGGTATTAGATAATGCACTCTTCGTGGGAAGGTAGAATAAGGGACCTACATGAAGACATGTTTGGGGATTCTTTGCATGGCTTCTTGCCCTCCCGAGGTAAATTAAATAAACATTTATTAAAGTTTGTTCTATGGCTTCCTTTCCATGTCCACCGATCTCTATCTGATGACAAAGGTATCAGTCAGAGAGAGAGAGAAGGGGGAGGGAGGAGGACAGAGAGATTGGAGAAGAGGAGGTAGTGAGAGAGAGAGAGAGAAAAGAGAGAGAGAAAGAGAGAGAGAGAGAGAGAGAGAGAGAGAGAGAGAGAGAGAGAGAGAGAAGGGAGAGGAGGGGATACCTTAGTAATAAGCCTTAGACCCTACTGGTGTTTTTATCAGGTTTCATCAAATGATTCACCAAGTTTCAGACATGTCTATGAGCCTCATCATTCACACACAAACACAACGAGCCAAACTGGGTAAAAAACTTTCCCCAGCAAACTTAACACAAACTACTGGTATATTAGAGTTATAAAAACAAAAATTTGAAGTAATGCTTGCATCATTTCAATTTGCCATGGTGGGGGTTTTAAAGGCAGTTTTTAAAGTAATGTTTGTGCGCAAAGAAGGCTCTTCGATTTCAAAGAAACAACAATGTGAAGAGCACTATGCTCGTGTCATTTAATTTTGCCTCGGTAAGTATTTGAGGCAGGTTTCTAAGTAATATGCAAACAGCCCTACAGGGAGGGTCAACCCATACAACTGCGACCGAGAGGAACAAAATGAAGAGTAAATCCTGCCCAGGGGGGCGTTTCACAAAACTTGTCATCAGTGACATATGACAGTTTTTGTTATAAGCTACTGAAATCCTTGCTTCCGATTGGTTATTAGCAGATTTGTCACTGATTTTTGTCATTGAAAAAAAGGCTTTGAGAAACGGGTCCCAGGTCATTACCTAAGAGGATGTTCTTTTGACCTGTGTTTAACCCCATTTGGCTTGCAACATGGAGGTCTTTCAACTCACCTCGGCAAAAGAAGAAAAAAAGCTGTATCAACAAAAACAAAAAAAATGGCCTTAGATATGGCCTTTCCTCTTGAATTAACAAGCAATTAAATTTGTAATTGCAAGAACCAATAACCTAATCTACTGTGAGATTTTTAATTTAATTTTTCTGATTCTCTTTTCGTTCAAATGCAGATTGCACAATTGATCTCAAATACGGAAAATGCAGTAAAAACTATTACGTACCAGTAATGAAACCATGTTGATGCACTAGCGCCCTTTGGTAAGGCATTCATCCTCATTACCAAGTCCCTCGGAGAGGATTTATAGCCATCGGTCCCCTAGTTGCTTACTGACAAGCATACACATGCTTTCTTAGCAATCGGGTAAAACAACCATCAATCCAAATCTAACCATCAAACCAGGGGGGCATTTCACAAAGCCTTTTTTCAATGACAAATAACAAAAATCAGTGATAAATCTGCTGATAACCAATCAGAAGCAAGGATTTCAGTAGCTTATAACACAAATTGTCATTTGTCACTGATGACAAGTTTTGTGAAACACCCCCAGATTACATAGTTTTCAGAACACCACCCCAAACCAATATATTCTACAGGTTTACGCCTTTCAAGATAGGATTTAACTTTAGGACTAAATTGATCACATGTTGTTCATCAAATTGGCAACAATATTATTTTTCTCTTACCTATTGCTACCTTGTTAAAATACAATGTAATATCTCTGAAAACAACATAAATTGGCGAGAATGTTGTGCAAAAGTAGGACAAATTTTGATCAGAAACAATGATTCTGAATCTCTCATCGTTTGGCCAATTTAAGGATTTTAAAGCTTATTTTCCTTTTTAGAATTCCTGGCATCAAATGAAATATAGTAAAGAAACACATATGGATGCGGTGTGTGCGCTTTCTACTCACGCATATGGCATATATTTTAGGGGTCTGAATCGAAGTTAAATGACCAAAACCTCAAATTGTGGAATGATTGTTCTGAAAGGGTTAAGGTTATTTTTTTTCCTACACGTAAATTCATTTACACCACATTCCAGACGAATAACAAGTCATACATGTACTCAACAACAGAACAGACTACATACTAACACAGAAAGAAAATGAAATATAAACTCTGCGTTCTCCGCCTAAACATTGGATAATCTTGCCAAATATTGCATAATGTAAATCAAATTATCACATAACATAATGTACAGTTAGGAAGTGGAATAAACTTAATGCCAAATTGCAGATGATAAATAATTTCATAGTTTATCAAATTTAGTACAGCAATATAAGACCTCTTGTAGTTTATCAAAGTCAGGCAAATTTGCCACAATAATTATATAAAAATACACTATTTTGTCCGATCTCCAACATATCTGGAAAAATTGCCACGATGAGAACTGAACAATGCACAGTCAAACCTTCTTTAGTGACCACCTGTCTACAAAGACCGCATTTTTTGTTTCCCTTGAAAATGGCTTCTCATTGAAACATGTACCAAAGGAACCTGTATATAAAGACCAGCTGTCTTTAAAGACCACTTTTCTTGTCTCCCTTGGGTGGTCTTTATAGACAGGTTTCACTGTACTTGTACATCTCATTTACAATGTAATATAGAAGGAGAAAGTACATTCGTTATGAAGCTATTCCTGGGAACTGCATCAGCCCTGCATTCTCAGAACCGCAGACCTGGATTTGGGACCTTCTAGCTGTAGAGGGCAGAGTTGCAGCAGGTCTTTACTGCAGGATTCCATGTCTTGATAGCGCCATGGAATGAGGGTTGTAAGACACGGGCAACTGAAAATGAGAAATCAAACAAAATCAAATTGTGATCTGTTAAGTCATGCACTTTTAATGCATACATTTACATTCAATATGCAATATTTTAAACCCATGATTTATTTGGCCAGTTGTGGTGTGGTACTATAGATAAATGGACTGCCATGAGAGGCCTGGCTGTTTTATAGGCTCAAGGGGACGTTTCATCCTGCCGTGACCCTGAGAGCCAGTATAGAAACAGCCAGGTCTCGAATATTAAAGCAGTCGATGTGTCTTTTATATACCGAATAGACATATAAATCTGCCAAGAATTCTTACCTTATCCTTTTCTTGAAAAAAGATTGGTTAAAACATCACAGAAAATCTGAGACACTGTCTTTTAATATTTGCTGGAAAGTAAGCCCGAGTCATTACGGTTTTTGGGCTAAACGGATAACCGTTAAAAGTATACGGGCGGTTTCGTTTAACCGTTAAATAATAATCTGAAAAAGTGAAAATACAGTATTTGTAATAGCCATGTAGCTCGGAACGCCTGATGGTCTTCAGACTGTCGGGCTGAGCATTCCGAGCCGGACTATGGCACAAATTGGGTCATCCTGATAAACAAAGACCAGTAATAAACAACATACAAAATATCTTATTAGTCCTCATCTGAATCTGATATCATGATTAACCTTGCAAAGTTACGCTGTGAAGATAGCTTGATCTGTGACGTGTTTATATATGCCTTTGCAATGCAATGTTTGCATGTGGTCAGGGACATGTCTGCTGCATGTATCATTGCCATATGAAATTATGTGGAAGTGTGTAACACTCAAACCCAAGACACACCCTGCAATGAGCTGATCCAAGTTAGTGACCAATCAGGAAGGTTCTCTAGCTATGTGGGTGGAGTTTGATACCAGCATAAATTACAGGTTGGTGACCGCACGTGCTTTCACACAGTTCAGTGGGAGTCAAGAAGCCATGTGCTCTCCATCTGTGTGTATGTACATGTACAGTATATTGGGCGCCGATGTTTGAGGTTTGTGTGTACGATGTTTGAGGTTTGTGTGTACGTATGTATGTGTGTGAAAGAGAGCTGCATGGACCAGGCATGACATGGGAGAGTGAAGAAGTAAGAAAAGTGAGACTAGCTAGATAGAAAGGGTGGCTGTGTGTGATCAAAAACTTAAATTACTCACAATGTCCAAGACTTTGTTGATTGATATTTCTAAAACTTCAATTATTATTGTTA
The DNA here is from genome assembly GCA_035222895.1 of Strongylocentrotus droebachiensis. Classification (NCBI taxonomy): domain Eukaryota; kingdom Metazoa; phylum Echinodermata; class Echinoidea; order Camarodonta; family Strongylocentrotidae; genus Strongylocentrotus; species Strongylocentrotus droebachiensis. Next base: position 32,481 of record JAVYIG010011984.1, on the reverse strand, counting down.
TCATTATTTTTGTATTTTATTTATATATGAACATTATTTTAGGGGGGTGAGTCGGCAAGGGATTGATATTAATATTGAGAGAGAGAGAGAGAGAGACTCGGGGAGAAGGGATGTGAGAGGAACTGACCATCGAATGTGTAAACATTTAGAACTTTGCTTGTGTGAGAGTGCAGTAATAAGAAAAGGTACATGAACACATTGCAGAGAGAAGGGAATAGAGAGGGTGAGAAAATAGGGAAGAGGGCATGGTTGTTTTATTGTTTACAAATTCATTCATGGAGATTACTGCTGCCAGAAAGCTGGCGCGCAGCGGACAGGGTGTAACATTACACTGCGGTTTCTTTGATTATCTTTATCATCGGCTATTAGGACATTCCAAAATGTATGCAAATAACGGTTAAACGGAGCAAGAAATGCTAAACGGTTTTGATGAATGCGGTCGGATAACCGTCGGTTAAACGGTTTGACTCAGGCCGACTGGAAAGATGACTGAATGTTACAATCGTTTGGGAATCGCAGACAAAAAGTACTGTATGGTATCTGCGCTCGCACAAAGAAAATGTTAACACGTAAAAATAAAACCAATGGGGATCTCATCAAAATTTATTTATGCAGCCTTTTATACGGGGCATGCGGGCATCTTTTAAAAGACTATTAGGCGGGGCATGGCTAAAATTACGACTCCAATTTCGACTCATCAGATGGCTAGATTTCTAAAGAGAGGTATATAATATCAATAGAAAATCATTAAAGAAAATTGGACACCTCCAGAGCAAATTTTTGTTAAAAGTTTTTTTCTTTCTTTCTAATATTCCAAACAATTCTGATGTTTTGTCAAGGCCTTTAAGTAACACTTGCGAGTTGTACTGAGCTGAATATTCCAAAGAGCTTAAAGCCAAAATATGTGGAGACACTAGAGGGAGGGGGAAACCATGATCTGTGAAATTTGAATAACAAAATAGCAATACATCATCCACTATCTATTTTTTTCTTCATTATCCTGATATTCCAACACTTAGGAGGCTCAATATTTTGTTATAGACCCAAAATATGAAACACTACCTTCAAATAACTCATAAGGTGGAACATTGTTACAAAAAGAACATCATTTTACAGGGTTATGTTGCTGTCCAGGGCCCGTTTCATGAAACTCGGTATCAATGGCAAGTTACAATAACTGTTATAAGCTACTGAAATCGTTGCATTTGATTGGCTGTGTGCAAATTTGTTACAGAAATGGGACACTTGTTATTGATCAAAAGTTTTGTGAAACAGGGCCCAGTTCTTTGTTGTCTAGTGTTCTTGCATTCTGTTCCTCGTCTCGTAAAGTCTTGCCATTCAATTGCATTGATTGCAAGTCCCTTCATTAAATGCGAACTTACAAATTCATACTTCTTTAGGCTCTTTAAGCTACCTAATACAGATGACATTTCTCACCCCCCTTGGGTGGTCTTTACGTACAGGTTTCACTAGATATGTCTTCATTATCTCAAGATTGCCAAATAGCCCGCTATTTCTGAATTGGGAAATAAGCCTGAAGTTACAAATCGCGCCTTCACCAGCTCAAGACTCGACCTCGAAACTCGAAATTGAAGCTCGAGCAATTAGCTCGAGATAATTTGCTTAGAGTTCGCGCATAGTGCGAGTCTTCGGGCTGGTGAAGATGCACCTGACAAATAGCGGGATGGTTTGCAAACTAGCCCAACATATCTTGGAATCATTATCTCAACGAAATATCCCACTAATTGCGACTGCAGGCTGATGAAGACGCAAATTAGCTGGATGATTTGTGATCGGGATAGTTAAAATAGCGGGATATTTGGCAATCTTGAGCTGATGAGGCAGGCCTACTGTATGTTGAATATGATAGAGCATGCTTACCTTGGCTCCAAGCCTAGACAGATATCTGTTCCTAAGAGAAAAGGCAGACTGAGGCACGATATTACTAGATGTGGAAGGCAGTTCAGACTGTTGCACTTTCTCTCTGTTAAACAAGAATAAAATACACACAATGTGATACATGAGAAGGGATAACAATCAGTCAGACTGGGACAGTTACTCTCTATTAGATCAGAATGGTGCATTTTCTATCTCTTAAACAGGAATAAAATACACACAATGTGATATATGAGAAGGGATAACAATCAGACAGTCTGGTGCATTTTCTCTCTGTTAAACAAGAACAAATACACACAATATGATACGAAAAGGGAAAATCAGTGAAAATGGGGCACTTTCTCTCTCGAAAAAAACAACAGATTTCATGAAGATTTGGGTATGGAGAACACGGAGATAAAAACTGATGAAATAAAACATTTCTTTTACTTACTTCAAATCTTCTTCCACTTTCTTGGCCACCGCTTTCCTCTCCCTGGTAGACATGTTGAGAGTTCCTCCTTTCGAAGCGTCAACGAAATACATCAACACGCAGCAGATGAGGGCAACTGAAAGGACAATGATTCGGATCGATGAATACGATAATGATTTAAACAAGTTTAAGATTTCTCTTAAAGGGTATTTATTCAATGTTAAAAGTGTGCACCCATGAAGTCAGTGTCCAACACTCCATGTACTTTTTTACTTCTAAGTGGATTTTCTAATTTGTATGACTTTTTCTTGTAATTCTTTCCTTTCTATTTAAAGCGCATAGGGACTTGCTATCCTGTAATGTGTTATGCGCTATAAAAGAACTGAGTATCATTATTATTATTATTACGTCCATGGTTACCGTCAAGGGATCAAGTTCTGCCCCTTTTTAATCATTTCATACCTTCCTCATGGTAGGCTTTATTTAATCAGAAGTGGAGGCATTTTTACATAATTTACATACATTTGCATACATCTTAACACATTTGCAACATCTGCATACATTTTAACACATTTGCATAGATTTGCATGTATTTGCATACATTAACGTGTGCATCAGGTTAGGGTAAGAGGTAGGGTCCGGGTAATGGCTATTATTTTTGGGAAACGTGCCTCAGCAAGAGTCTACAGCTGATTGAATAATGCCTACCCTTTCTCATTTGCACTATTATCACCAACAAAAGCCGACAAAAAGTATAATTGTGAACTCGATGCATAGAAGGACATCACAATGACATGATAGGCTATTGTATACAAAAACAGAAAGAGTGTGATAAAGTTTTTTGAACGAAAACAATGCAGTTTTTCAGGACTTTTTAATTTCATTTACTTTTGATGCCCAAGTTTTAAATTTTGTATATAACTTGTAAAAAATCAACTTACTGCATAGGCAGGAGAGATTGAAGACTTCGTAGAGCAGATAGCCATTAGAATCTACCAGCTTGCCTGCTATCACAGCTACTACAGCCAATCCTAGGTTCTGAATTGACTGCATACTGGAAAGAGAAGGGGGTAGAGAGAGAGGGGAGGGAGAGGGAGGGATAGAGAGAGAGGTGGGAGGGAGAAGGAGGGAGGTGGGAGGGAGAAGGAGGGAGGGGAGAGAGAAGGAGGGAGGGAGAGAGAGGGGGAGTGGAGAGAGAGGGACAGACACATAGAGAGTAGAGACAGAGAGAAAGAGAGAGAAAGAGAAAACAAGAACAAAAAAGACAAATAGGAAGATTAATGGGGTAGTGACAGGAAAAGTAGTAAAAATATGCATCATTTCTCATTTCATGTCTGCTTGTACATGTATGCAGAATGGATTCCAAGTATTGTAGTTCATTCAATAATAACAGATACCGTGAATCTCTGTGTATAAGGCGCACCTGTGTTTAAGGCGCACCCCAATCTCGAAGACAAAAAAAAAAAAAAAATGGGAAAAAAAAAATCTGTCATCTTTAGTTTTAAAAACAACATTATTACTAGGTCTAACTTACATGTAGTTCACAAGCACTTCAACTGTGCCTCGTAATAAAATGAAAGTATTTTCGAACACTGAAATAAGACGCGATCTGATTTGTTTAACAAAAAGCCAAAAAAGCCCCAAAAGCCTCTTTTAGCTTTTTGTTAATAAAATAATCATTCTGCTGCAATGGAATGTTTGGTAGCTATGAACAAAATTGATTCAAGATATAAACTTACAATCCATACGACGTCCCCAGCTGATGTTCGGGCATGATGAAGGCTACGATAGGCCAAAGGGCACAGGCGAGGATTGAGTAAGCAATGCCCATTAAGCTCTGCGAGATGGAAAAAAAGGAATCAAAAGTGTTTTGTCATCCATTTATAACTCAGAAAAAAAAATTGATACAAATATGGGATAACAAACGGTAACCCAAATTTTACAGAAAGAAACAGTGATCCGAAATGAATTTTTCACGATTATAAAAAAATCACAGAAAAATAAATACATGGGCACAGGCAAGGATAGAGTAAGCCAAGCCCATTAAGCTCTATGAAGGGCGAACAAAATAAAAAGTGTTTTGTCATCCATTGATAACCAAGAAAAAAAATCGATACAAATATGGAATTAAAAATGGTAAACCAAATTTTACAGTAAGAAATATAGCCCCAAAATGAATTTTTCACAATTATAAATTAATAAATAAATAATATCTAAGATTTCTATAGCGCTGGTTTACAGATACAGTTTCTTAGCGCTTTACAAAACAAATGAAATGAAAATTACATTTAAACTAAATATGTAATAAGGATCAACAAGAAACGTGAAATGAACATTGTGCTTAATTTAGACGAATTACTTAACTAACTGTGTATAACAATAACATGCATTATAATGAAAAATGAAAATGAAAAACACAGAAGTAAATACATAAGACTGTGCATAGCACTCACATACCTATCTATATGTGGGACTTGTATAAATATCTATATGAGGGACTAAGAAACCTACCATTGTTGCAAAAAAATTGATGCCAATATGGAATTGCACATGGTAAACTAAATTTTACTATTAGAAACATAGACCCAAAATGAATTTGTCACAATCATTAAAAACACAGAAGTAAATACATGGGACTGTGTATAGCACCCACATACATATCTATATGTGGGACTTGAATAAATATCTATATAGGAACGTACCATGGTGGCAAAAGGAGTTATGAAGGTGAACGCTAAAGCCCCATGGGCAACCAAAGTGAGACAGATTCCCAGGGCAACCCAGAAGATGTTTCTCCCTGTCTTGTCGACGATGAAACCAAAGAAGGGCGATGCGGCGGCGGAGATGAAATACACCAAACTGAAAAAATAAATAAAGGTGACAAGGAAGGGCAGGTTAGATATAGCAATTGACTACACAAGCATCACAAGATGTCTACTGACTAAAATAAAGAGAAAGGAAGATTTCTCTACTTCCACTTAGTCATATTAAATGCAACTTCACTGTGAAAATGAACAGAGTGTACCAACAACAAAAAAAAAAAAAATGTACAATAAACTCCTATAAACTTACAAGATTAATCTGCCATTGAATACAAAATGTTTTATCTCTGAATAAATGTCAAATAAGATTATATTGATTTTGTTTTGTTTCACTAATGTAATGTTTTTGGTTCTACAATGAATGCAGCACTTTTTTTCAGTCAGTAAAAAGAATAAAAACAACAACCCATCCAAATAAAAAATATCAAGAATTAAATTCATGATTTTTTAAAAGTCATTGTTTCACATGCTTCTACATTTTACTAGTATCTCCAAAATAAAGGGCCGTATCCATAAAAAGAGCATTTGCTTGTCAATCAAAAGATAAAGCTCAAGCAATCGCTTAAATCTATATACAAATCCTTTTGCTTGTTCTTTTCTCAAGCTCCCTCATACATTGTACATTGTAAAGCGCTTTGAGAAGGCCTGCAGTCCTGAAATGCACTCTAAAAGAACTATTATTATTATACCAGCTTGAGCTCTTGCTATTAAAATCAAAACGATCGCGTTAAGCACCATGTTCATGCTCGTAAGAGAGTAAGTGATTGCATGTGCTTGCTAACAATAGTTTTTGCTTGCAAGCAATTGCTCATATTTTGTATGCATACAAATTCAGGCAAAAGTCTAGCACAAGCTCAATTCCTACTTTTTATGCATATGGCCCGAACGTCTTTCGTTTGTCTACAGGAGCATCAGAGCCTATTTCTTACCTGTTTACCAGATTTGCTTGTGTAGGTGACAGGTCAAACTTGTCTTCAAAGAATACACTGGATAGTAGACAAAAAGAAAACAACAATTTTTTTTCTGAACACACTGTATAATAGAAAGAATCTACCTGTCTGATTGGCTGGTGGAATATCACCTGACGTACATAATAATGAATGATTGAATTACTGATTCGCCCAGCATAGTGCACTTTTTCCACTCCCTGGGGAGTGTTCCGGTCAGTGAAATTCTTTCGGGGCTGCACCCCTCAGAAAATCATGCTGAGCCAGTCGCCTTGGAAAATCTATAATTTCAACCAGAGCCTCTCAGTGCATGGTATATCTGATTTTTATATCCTGCATCAAAAATTTATATTATAAAAAAAAAAAAAAAACATTTTTGGGAAGAAAACAAAGTTTAGAACAAAAAAATGTCAATTTTTATCTAAAAAGGTTTAAAATATTTTGTTTTCATTAAATTAAGATTTGAAAAAGAAAAAAAAATCAATTAAAAAAAAAAAAAAATCACATTTTGTTTCCAACTCCCAAATAGTACTCTCATATACCGTATTTGCCGGCGTATAGGCCGCAGTATTTTTGGAAGAAAAAATATCAAAAAGTCGGGGTGCGGCCTATGCGGCGAAAGAGTAAAAAAAAGATTTTTTTTTTTTTTTTTAGTTTTTTTTTTTAGTTTTGATTTATGGCGCTATGCCTGGCAATGTCTCCCAGCTCAGTAATCAGTGTTGACTCACCACTCGGAAACTACAACAACACTAAAATTTGTCTGTCATCTTGGTTTGAAAGTAATCTTTCTAATAGATCTCAATATGTAGTTTATAATAATAATTCCTCAATTTTTTTTATATAACAAATGGTGTTCCACAAGGTACTATCCTAGGACCTAGTACTCTTTTGTTTTTAATTCACATTAATGATCTTACACATTCTTCTAAAAACGACATTGTTACTATTATTTTGTGACAAGTATACAAGCACAAATCAGCGCCTTTAACTGCACCTCGATGTTAAATGAAGGTCCTTCCCCGCGTGGGTTTTCGGCAACAAAACAACAACAACAACCAAAAAAAAAAAAGAGCAGCCCGATTTTGACATTTAAAAAAAAAAAAAAAAAAAAGACGTTTTTTTTTTTTTTTTTTTTTTAAATGTCAAAATCGGGGGTGCGGCCTATACGGCGGTGCGGCCTTTACGCCGGCAAATACGGTAGTACTTTCTAAAAATAGTTCAAATATTTCTGGTCATGTGACGAGCTCTCAACCAATCAAAAGCCAACAAATTTTTGATGCAGGATATAATAATCAGATATACCATGCCTTCTATTCGAGGTACTGGTTAAAACTATGGGCCTCGGTGACTCCAAAAGTACCATTTGCTTCGGGGCTGCGCCCCTCAGCATATAGTACTATTGGAGTCACCTCTTGCGCATAGTTTTAACCAGAACCTCTCAAGACGGTGTATATTTGTATACTATATTTATCTCTTCCTTTGAAACTTCTTTTCCTCTCAAGTGATGCAGATACTCACATTCCGAGCCCGATGAATGGGAAGATGGCGACATAGTAGAAAACACATACGAGGAAGATAAGCCATAGAGTGAGGGGGAAGTCCTTGATATCAGTAAGCTTGATGGTTTCTCCTGCAAAAAAGGACAAAGGTATGAAATATGATGTATTGCATCAAACATTCAGACGAATAAATACACACGGGTACGGTGTACAGATATTGGGTGATTCCATGCGACTGTCATTGTTGGTCTAACAGTTTTTGAGCGTCAAGTAACGCCTGGCTGGAATGCTCCCCAGGGAGTGGACATTGTGCACACAGTGTGTGCGAGCAAGTATTGAACCCAATGACCAGGGTAATAGTATATCTGTAAAGCGCTTAGAGACATCGTAGATGTATTAAGCGGAATAAGGTAACCAAGGCTCTGTGCAGACATTTCTTCCATAAGTACATTACTGCCAACATATTTGGGGCAATTTCGTTTAGTCGTAATTCCATTCCTAGGATCGTTTTAAAGGGATTGGGTAACTTTGTCTCAGATTCTAAACAAAATCCTGGATTTAGCTCATGTTGCTATCATAATTATAAACCTTTACGTCATTTCGAAATACCATGACTTTTACAAGCCAATCACCTGTCTGATTATCAAGATATTTATGATTGGATTTCGAAATTTAAACAAACTTTTTCCCAACAGTTTTTATAACACTACATTCTATTGGGGAAAATGAGTATGGTAAAACCGGTCACTCAAAGATTTTCACTTCTTTAAGGCACTTCATGATCATTTTGAAGCGCAATTTTTGTAGGGCTTCAATATTACACACTAAGGTATATCACAGACACTGATAACACGTAGGGCCATGCATCTCAGATTTGTAAAACTGGAAACATTGTTAAACAATGCCTTTAATGTCAACATCATTTTCACTAACCAGTCTTTCCGCTATCCCTCTTTAGTATTCTTGAAGCTCGAAGGTCAAAGTATCCCAAGAAAATACCGCACATGATGGAAAACACACACATTCCAGCTCCTAATGGTTGAAGAAAACAATATTTGATTTGATTTGATTTGATTATTTCAATATTTCAAATGTATATATACAGAAAATGTACAAAATTAAACAAATATATTGAATGCATAATTAACATACATTAGATGCAGGAGGGTATCAACTTAGATACAACAATAAAAATACAAAAGCAGAAGAGTGACTTGCAGAGAAGAAAAGGAAAGGGAGATACTCATACTCATAAACACATAATACATTTAACTAGAGCTGAGTCATTGTATTTTTTTCCCAAAATCGTTAAACGTTTAAAATAAACAGGCGGTTTCAATTAACAACTTAAAAAATATACATAGAGATATATATTTTCAAATTTGCATCATTGCAACTCCCATAAAGAGAATCTCCTGTCAAAAAAGAAAAAGGCAGCTTCAGTTTAAAGTTCACAAGTTACACAATACAATCGATTCTTGAGATAACGCGATCACGAGAATGGAAGTACGAACAGACGGAAGAAAACATAGTGCCTCTGGCTTCTTTTTAGTGGAGGTATCCAGGCATTTTTAATAGATATCCTTGATTAAAATGGAGCAATTTTATCAAACCATTTATCAACAGTTTTCAAGATCCACTTTTTAGAGTTTGCTGTGCCTGAATTGCTGTTTGGATATTGACGCCTTTGGTTCAGGTGAGCAAAAAATGATCTTACAAACTTAGCCAACAAAATTCTTATGAAATATTACACATAATTTCAACAACAAAGATAATATCCAGTCACCCATGACACACAGGTGTCAAAGGTTATAGGTCATAGGTCATTGTTGTCATTGAAGTGAAGTCCTACTTACCTATCCAGAGAGTATAGCCTAGTCTAGTATAGCCTGGTAAACCTGGGTCAAGCAACTTGTAGATGGGTCCTAAAATGTTCATGTTTAATGTGCTACCCTGAAAGAAAAACAAGAAAAACAATTAGTAGCTACAGGATCTTGGAAATCAATCTTCACAAGTTATGTAATAGTATAGTATTAATGACTGCTTTGAGAGAAATAGTTGTTTTATTACGCTCAAGGGAAGGTTGGAATAGCCCAATTGTAACCTTCCCGAGAGCGTATGAAAACAACTATTTCTCGAATATTAAAGCAGTCATTAATACTTTTATATGCCGAAAAAAAATAGACTAAAAAATAAAAAATAAAAAATATTTTTCAATTTTGTCGAAGACGGGATTCAAACTCTTGCGTACAACAAGAGGTGTATCGAAAACCAACGCTTAGACCACTAGGCTATCGCGCGTCGTTAACATCCTCGGCAGTTTTCTCCAATATATACATTAAAATGGATTGAAAACGGCTCTGCATGAGGGAAGCTTCGCAAAAGCTCCATGAAACGGGCCCTTCTTTTACTTTTGCAATGCATATTGGCACGAACTTAGATCAAGATCTATCGGCAGATGTTGTTTTTTTGTTTTTGAGAGTTTATTTTCGTCTTCATGTCAACAATGCAAGATAAAATTGTCGGTAAGATCGATCGAGATTCAATTGTATTGAAATTACCGACCAATCCTTCGCACACATTACGGTATCCTCCATCGCTCAAACCATTTTTTAACATGTAAACCTATGGGGTAACCATGGAGTAACCATGGTTATTAAAAATATTGAAATGTTTTATGCATGGTTACCGAGAATTTTACAGGAACAGTTGAAGTTTATGAATGCAATTCGACCAATCAGATGGCTGGATTTCTTAAGTGAGGTATATAATTGAGGTTGTTGAACAATTGATTTGCCTCACAACCGGGAGGTCGTGGGTTCGATCCCCGGCCGCGTCATACCAAAAGACGTTAAAAGATGGGAGTTGCTGCTACCTTGTTTGGCGTTCAACAATAAGGGATAGAGCAACGTCGATCTGGCGCTGCTCAGTGGCTGCCGGGCTCACGATCAATTGGGCAAAAAGAATTTTCATTTCGGTTTAATAAAATTTGGAGTGGACTAAAAGATTATTATTATTATTATTATTATTATTATGTATGTGTACCACTCACCACTCTGGAAAAGCTGAGCTGCAGACCAAACACCATGTTGAGTTCTTTTCCTTTGAACCATTCTACAGAGTAGGTGTTCTGAGCCACAGCTAGATTCTCCCCTCCCAACCTGTAATGAGTCAGAGAAAGAAATAAGCTGCATTTAAACTGCAACCAACAATCATAGATTTTTCTCACATTCCGGTGTTTCGTGGGTAGTTGCCGGGAAACACGAGGAAAAATTGAAATAGAAAAATCCACCCCTGGAGTGTTATATGCCTGCCGGTGTTTCACAGATTTTTGCAGTGTAAATTCAAATTTCGGTAAGATACCAATTTTTGATTTAACTGGGAGGTCCCGGGTTAGAAACCAAGTCGATGTGCTAGTGCCCTTTGGTAATGCATTGATACTCATTTCTAAATCCCTCAGAGAGGACTTAAAGCCGTCAGTCCCCTGGTTGCTTTAAAACTTTAGCAAGCATACAAATGTTTACTTAGCAGTCAGGTAAAAACAAAAAACAAACAAACAAACAAATTGTTGAACGTTGACTCACCCAAAGATGAACCTGCCCACCAGCATGACGGTGTAGTTGTTCAGCGTTGCCCCAAGAGCAAAGATACATTGTCCAACCAGCACAAAGGCACCAAAGATCAGGGTACCAACTCTACAGAAATAGAATATTTATTTATTTGATTAAAAGGCAAAGGTAGAAAAATAAGAGATATAGAATATTTCTATATTTGATTAAAAGGCAAAGGTAGAAAAATAAGAGATATAGAATGGCAAAAGTTTGAAATAAATTGGACCAATAATGAGAAAGTTATGAATGGTGGAAGTATGGAATCACTACATTTTTTGCAAATCTCAAATTTTTAATTTGGTTGGATTGGTTGATTGTCATGTACTGTAGTCTCAGACAACTCTTCAGTTTGTTGTGTACAAAGATATCGTTAATTTCTGTTTTTCCTTTAAGTGCCTTCTCCCTTGGGGGTCATTTTGTGTGTTGGAACAAATGGAACAATTGTCTGCTACTAAATCACAGTGACATTTTAGATTCAGCTAATTTATAATTCCATTACGTACAGTGATTGCAACTTTGGAAATTTCAGAACTTTCTTATTGTTTGTCTATTTTTTTCTTCAAACTTTCACTAAACTGCTACTAAAAAAAAAAAAATACCAGGAAATGTTTCCAAACATGTTCTTCACTCATTATTCCGTCGCCTGCACCACGAACCGTCCTCTCTGCGCACTTTGATGCGAAAGTTAGTTTCGCAGAAAACGCATTTAAAGAAAAGCTTTTTTTAAACCGGCAATAATTATAACTAAAAGTAGAGCAAATTAAAAACCGATGACTTCATTCGATAGTTCAGGTCCCAAAGTTACATCCCATATCTTTATATTTTCTTGAACTTAATTATTTACGCCACAGCGAGCATTGTAACAGAGAGGACGGTTCGTGGAACAGATATAGTGCGCGATCGCGCCTCGCGTCTTTACCACGAACTGGCCGCTCTCCTGCGGACGGTTCGTGGAAAAGATGAAATGCACAATGCGCATTGCTATTTTCACCACGAACCGTCCGCTCCTATTACGCGCAACTGAAAACCGTACAAAATGAATGGAAGATGAAGTGACTGAGAATCGGAAAGTGTTGTTTACAGACATCGGTTTTCTAATTCACATTTTCAAACATTTTAGGGATGTTGAAATAATCCGGGTGATGATGAGAGTAAAGAATGACACATCTACTCTCACTCAATATCAATTCTTCAAAAATGATGAAATATTTTTTGTCCGTACTGCCTCATAAACAGAGAAGACGGTTCGTGAAAAAGATGAATTCCGTTACAACAGTAATCCATTTCACCACGAACCGTCCGCTCTTAACAAGATGTGTACAAACCGAATGAATATTTAAGAAAATCTTAAATAAAGTATGATCTGTGAGCATTCATAGTTATTTTAATTCAATATTGATTTTTTTTTTTTTTTTTTTTTGTACTGAATAACAGGCAAAATTCGTTTATTGGAAATCAGTTCATTGCATGCAATAATTTGTCTTTTTCTTTTCTTTTTTCTTTTATTTGAAATTTATTAGTTAGTTTATTAGTATTGCTATCTTACTGGACGAAATCAAAATGCTCTTCTTTTAACATTGTCCAATTCTGGATTGATAGTAAATCTTGCTTTCTTTCTTTCTTTGCTTCTTCTTTCTTTGCTTCTTCTTTCTTTGTTTCTTTCTGCCTTCCTTCCTTCCTTTACTTTTTCGTCTGCCTTCCTTCCTTCTCTTTACATTTTCTTTCTTTCTTTCCTCCTTGCTTTCTTTACCAAATTTTCTTCCTTTCTTTCTTTATTTCTTCCGTTCTTTCTTCTTTTTTTAAATTTGTCTGCAGTAATTTCATAAGGCACTTTAAATTAAGAAAATCAGATAAATCAGACATGGAAACAAAGGATTTAGATACACACGTCCATTGCCTGCTTCAAATATTAAAAAAAATAAACAAACATAGATTATTTATCAATTGTGTCTTTTTATCTTTTAATAATCATCATATTATTTCATTCCATAGTATTTGCAACATATTTAACAGAAATATTTACAGACAGAACAAAATCTGAAATAGGCAAGACGAATTACAATTCCTTTAAAAAAAAAATCACACACATTGACATTTGGCATAATGTTTGTTTAGATCTCATTGAGACAAAAAAGAATGGACAATGATGGAATGTTATTTCAATTTTTGTTTTTTTTGTTTCTTCATATCCAGTCATCAAGAAGTCCTCGTGATTTGACTCTTTATATCAGTTGTATAAAGTAAAACCTTTGTCTCTATTAATGAAAAAGTGATATATTGGACATCAAATTAGAGGATTTTAATAATCCTATTCCTCACAACTCTGCATGAAATATATTCAATTATGCACATGTCTTAGGAATATTCAAAAGGATATATAACTTTTCCACATTCTATTCATTTTGATTTCCATAGAATCTTGTTAAACTTCATTGTTTGCAGATGGAAATATCAAAATTTCACCAAGATCTCTTTAGTCAGATTCATCACAATAATGAAATATTTAAAATTATGTATCACTTTTCTTCCATTCATGTAGTTATTCTATTTCCAATGTATACTTCATTGTTATTTTTTTTAAACTACACTATTTACAGATAGAAACATTAAATTCTAGTCCTTGATACATCTCGTATTTTCCATTTCCAAGTTTACTTCATTATGTTATTTCTAAACTGCATTATTGACGGATATAAATATTAAATTTCAACACATCATTTAACAAATGCATTATTTATTTTTAATTATTGTAATTATTTCATATCCGTAGTAAATTCAGAGTTCTATTTAAACTGCATTATTTACAGATAAAAAAAGGAATGAGCCAGATACATCTCATAGGAATGTATTATTCCAAAGAAAACATCATTTATCTTCAACACATGTTATCAAATCATTTCATCTTCATATAATTTTTTTCTCTTTAAAGCTGTATCATTTACAGATAAGAAATACCAATGTTCTGAAAGAGCCAGATACATCTCATAGAAATATAATATTGAAAAGAATGTATTATTTCTCATAAATTCATTTAATTATTTCAGTGTATTACATTTTGTTTTTAAACTGCATTATTTACAGATGGAAATGGTAAAATATCACTTGTCTTGAGTACAATAAATATCATATTGACACAATATTCAAAAGAATTGATTATTTCTCGTCAATTCATTTAATTATTTCAGTGTATTACATTTTGTTTTTAAACTGCATTATTTACAGATGGAAATGGTAAAATATCACTTGTCTTGAGTACAATAAATATCATATTGACACAATATTCAAAAGAATTGATTATTTCTCGTCAATTCATTTGATAATTTCATCTCTATAGTCTATTCCTTATATTAAAACTTCAATATTTACAGATGAAAAAAAAATTAAAAAAAAATGAGCCAGCTTAATTTCGTAACTATGAATGTAATATCCCAAAGAATGCATCATTCAATACAAATCATTTAATTAATATGTCATTGATATATTATCTCTTGTGCTAGATACATCTCATACCAATGAAATAAGTAATTTTCGTTTCGATGTCATGCAAAAGTATTTTTTAGTCTCAATTGTGAATCATTTATAAACAAGTTCTTTTTTTTTTTTAGATTTGATTTTCAACAAAAATTCAAATCACTCATATGAAAATACGCAAAGTATCATAATGACAAACACAGCTTGTCACAATCTAGCAGATTCAACTGCATTATTTACAGATGGAAATGTTAAAATATCACTTGTCTTGAGTACAATAAGTATCATATTGACACAATATTCAAAAGAATTGATTATTTCTCGTCAATTCATTTAATTATTTCAGTGTATTACATTTTGTTTTTAAACTGCATTATTTACAGATGGAAATGGTAAAATATCACTTGTCTTGAGTACAATAAATATCATATTGACACAATATTCAAAAGAATTGATTATTTCTCGTCAATTCATTTGATAATTTCATCTCTATAGTCTATTCCTTATATTAAAACTTCAATATTTACAGATGAAAAAAATAAATAAATAAAATGAGCCAGCTTAATTTCGTAACTATGAATGTAATATCCCAAAGAATGCATCATTCAATACAAATCATTTAATTAATATGTCATTGATATATTATCTCTTGTGCTAGATACATCTCATACCAATGAAATAAGTAATTTTCGTTTCGATGTCATGCAAAAGTATTTTTTTAGTCTCAATTGTGAATCATTTATAAACAAGTTCTTTTTTTTTAAAGATTTGATTTTCAACAAAAATTGAAATCGCTCATATGAAAATACGCAAAGTATCATAATGACAAACACAGCTCGTCACAATCTAGCAGATTCAACTCTACATTTCAGATATGAACTGGTCAGTGATTACTTTTTATGGAAACAAAGAATATGAAAGCATTAATTAACTGATATCATTTGGGTAGCATAGTTTAGTAGTGAGGCAGCTTATCATAAAAAGCCTGGTGGAGTGGGTGCCAGACTGCAGGTGTAGTGCCGCTGCAGAGGGCCTTGAGATCCTGATATTTACCCAAAGATAGCTTTGGTGGGCCATTCCTGTAGAGAGGCTCGGGTGTTACTTCAGTGACCTCTTCTACACCTCTCCGTGTCTGGTTTGTCCTGATCACATCAAATTCTTCATCAGTGTGAGAATACTTGAAGTACACGGAATCCACTTCACCTTTCACGACCTTCATAGCCATGAATTTCTTCCAGTCTACGGTTTGTCCACCCTCAGAGGTTCGGACTCGCAGAATACCTTTCTGTTGACCAACAGACTTCCAATCATCAATATCTCTTGATTGGACTTCTACTACATGATAAGGATGGGGGTGAAGACGAGCCATCGCACAAATGGTGCTCAATTGAGTCGGTACCATGACTTCTTTCACACGTCTAATGCTTCGTTCTATGACGCTGTGCATGGCATCACCCTCACTTTGTCCGTGGTTTGTAGGGAAGTAATTAACTGTGACCGATTCAACGGACTTAGCCTTTCCGATGAAATGTTGCAGCATTGTTGGGATGATAGAGTTCTTATTTTGACCGACACAGCCATCACAGTAGAACACTACTTGTTTCACACCCCTCTCATCTAGACTGTTAAGGTACCGATGGACGTGTGAGGCAATTTCACAGGATCCTCTTTTTGTTTCGCACTCGTGTGAAAGAAAGCACCATCCGTCCTTGCTTGCAAGTTCATATATCGTGAAGTTGTAGTTGCTGAGTCTACGTTTGTAGAAAATGTCAGATTGTGGGGACTTCGGCAAGTAAATGACCTGCTCCAGATCGAAAACTGCAGAGACAAATGTGTGGTCAACTGAAGCTCTTTCCTTAGCAAGACTCTTCAACTCTCTTACTTTTTCTTTTTCAGCAATGTGAACTTTGTATGCCCCTGCAATTTCTTCCCTCTCTTTGGGATTCCCACGTCTGTAGGTTTCGCACAAGGGGCACATGTCCTTTTTCGGATGATGGAACTTGATATTCATCTTCTTCAGAACCTTCCTGTAAAGAGATAAAGAAGCACATTCCTCTGTACCTTCTGTAGATGAATTGTACATGCGATACATGATCTCAGGATTGAGATCTTCTGAAAGGTATTCACATCGACTGTTGGCCCGACAATAATGAGATTCTTGACGCGGAAATTGATTAATGTGTCGCTTCACCCCTTCACGTAATAGAGCGTCTCTGTCAGACGTCTGCCTGCCACCCCTTCCTTCACCTTCAAGGCAGCCGTATGGTCTCTTCTTTCCAAGCACGGTCTTCACTTGCCTCTCTGATATACCTAATGTTCCCACGAACATCGCTTTGCATACACGAACTTTAATGCATGGATCACCTGCATTGGGCAGGAAATACGCAAATTTTCTGATCTTTCTTGACTTCTTTTCTTGAATCTGTTCGGTGTGCCGTCCAATCCATTCTCTCTGCTTTGTCAGATCAGCAAGGTCATAAAAAGCTGATCTAATAGCTTCACGAGTGTTGCAACTAAATGTGTTGCAACTAAGTCCTCTGAAATGACACTTTTCACATGAGGTTTCGTAGCTAGCAAATCTCCTCGCCGCTTTTAGTTCCTTACTCTTTTCACTCTCATAGCTGTAACCAGCATTTCTCCGTTCTTTGACTAATTGATTTCTACTCTTCACCGTCTTTGGCTGCTCTGGCACTTCCAATGCTCTTTCCCCATCTACTTGAAATGATTCAGGAGACAGTTGACTATTATCAGCTGATTCCTGGGGAAGGCTAGCTTCTTCAAGATGCTCTGGAATATCTAATGAGTCGGGTCGCATCGGATTGTTTTGATTCCAGAGTCGCCATCAGTACCTGATCTCCGTTCTCTTCAACTCTTGTATCCAATGAGGCTTGGTTTTCAAAGTTTCCTCTTCTTGATTCCATTAACGGCATAACCTCGTCTTCATTGTTCCTTTCTTCTTCGTTGGTGAGCCCTTGGTACTGTGATGCACTTGAACTGATGTCAAGTGGAATTTCACTGAGATTGAATGCAAGATTATGACAAAGGCAATCATCACGTAAGTTAAAATGAAGGAAGCATAAGAAACACAAGCACTCTGGACACGCTGCCCAAACTTCATCAGTACACATGAAATTGTCACATGTTTCAGGATTTCTCTGACCACACTGCATGTTTGGATGGAGCGGAGAATCTGGAGAAGATAAAAAGACAAAGGGAAAACAATGATATTGAATGTAATGACATAATTTTCGGGACACAGGTAAAGTTATATTGAGCACAACAGAAACAATAAGTGTGATAATAATTGATCAGGATATTGATTAAATTAATAGAAAATCCCTTTTATATTCAGAACACGTACACAATCAATAAAATGAAGTGTGCTTTTTGTCCATTCTAACTGTATCAATATAATTTCACTTTAGTTATTATCATCAGTATAATTTCCTTGTACTGTGGACAGTCCTCTGATTTCTTTATGTTATTATGAATAGTCATGAACTATTATTGGAAGATATTTTTACCTGCATGGCTGTCAGACTGTGTTATCTGGTCACTTGCGATGGATATTGGTTCAGGCAATCCAGATCCACATCCTGTTGAATCTTCAGGAAGTGATGGCGATGATACGGGTAGAGGACCAAGTTTTGCTTCTGGGGTAGGATTACAAAAATTGAATATAAACACTAGTTTTAAACTCTCTGAAGAAGATGCCCCTCCCCAAAAAAAAAAATGAATAAGACTACAATAGTGAAATATACACACTAGTTCCAATGCCTCCCCCCCCCCCCCAAATAGAAGACTCATCCCAAACCTGCACCCACCCCTCCCCCCTAAAAAAAGATCTTACAAATGTAGAAGAATCCATTTATAATATTGAACATGCGCTTCGGTCTTTCCTCATTAAGATCTTGTAGGAAAGTTGGTCTAGATTGTTGTTGTTGTTATATTCTTGTACTTTCATAATGCAAACATTCTTATTCATAATTGTAATTAAGTTCATTTGTATATGCATATTCATTATTGTAAATATGGTCATTTTTTCATGCACAAATTCATTATTGTCAATATGTTCTTGTTGAGACTCTCATACTCCCGATCGGGGTTCGATAGAGTTTAATAAAATCTTATCTTATCTTATCTATCAAATTGGGAAAAGGAGTGTAATACCTGCATATTTGTCAGAAAGTCGTGCCAGGGGGATGTCAAATTCCTCATCAGACTGTGTTATCTGGTCACTTGCGATGGATATTGGTTCAGGCAATCCAGATCCACATCCTGTTGAATCTTCAGGAAGTGATGGCGATGATACGGGTAGAGGACCAAGTTTTGCTTCTGGGGTAGGATTACAAAAATTGAATATAAACACTAGTTTTAAACTCTCCGAAGAAGATGCCCCCCCCCCAAAAAAAAAAAAAATGAATAAGACTACAATAGTGAAATATACACACTAGTTCCAATGCCTCCCCCCCCCCCCAAATAGAAGACTCATCCCAAACCTGCACCCACCCCTCCCCCCTAAAAAAAGATCTTACAAATGTAGAAGAATCCATTTATAATATTGAACATGCGCTTCGGTCTTTCCTCATTAAGATCTTGTAGGAAAGTTGGTCTAGATTGTTGTTGTTGTTATATTCTTGTACTTTCATAATGCAAACATTCTTATTCATAATTGTAATTAAGTTCATTTGTATATGCATATTCATTATTGTAAATATGGTCATTTTTTCATGCACAAATTCATTATTGTCAATATGTTCTTGTTGAGACTCTCATACTCCCGATCGGGGTTCGATAGAGTTTAATAAAATCTTATCTTATCTTATCTATCAAATTGGGAAAAGGAGTGTAATACCTGCATATTTGTCAGAAAGTCGTGCCAGGGGGATGTCAAATTCCTCATCAGACTGTGTTATCTGGTCACTTGCGATGGATATTGGTTCAGGCAATCCAGATCCACATCCTGTTGAATCTTCAGGAAGTGATGGCGATGATACGGGTAGAGGACCAAGTTTTGCTTCTGGGGTAGGATTACAAAAATTGAATATAAACACTAGTTTTAAACTCTCCGAAGAAGATGCCCCCCCCCAAAAAAAAATGAATAAGACTACAATAGTGAAATATACACACTAGTTCCAATGCCTCCCCCCCCCCCCCCCCCCCCCAAATAGAAGACTCATCCCAAACCTGCACCCACCCCTCCCCCCTAAAAAAAGATCTTACAAATGTAGAAGAATCCATTTATAATATTGAACATGCGCTTCGGTCTTTCCTCATTAAGATCTTGTAGGAAAGTTGGTCTAGATTGTTGTTGTTGTTATATTCTTGTACTTTCATAATGCAAACATTCTTATTCATAATTGTAATTACGTTCTTTTGTATATACATATTCATTATTGTAAATATGTTCATTTTTTCATGCACAAGTTCATTATTGTAAACATTTTCTTGACGAGACTCTCATACACCCAAGAACTGGTTAACACTCAGATGATATCAAATTGGGAAAAAGAGGAAAAGGAGAGTAATACCTGCATATTTGTCAGAAAGTCGTGCCAGGGGGATGTCAAATTCCTCATCAGACGATTCTGAATCTTCAAGATATTCTGAATCGAGAACGATTCCTTGCCACAGAGTCCCTTCATAGTCCATGATCACCTCTTTCCCTTTTGTCATCTTCCCTATCCACTGAAGGAGTGGTGAATGAACAATGTTGTTTGCACCATTCAAATGCCATTGCACCAAAACATCATAGCCTTTATCCGGTCTAAAAAGGAATAAAAAAAAGAAAGAGAGATTTCAACAACCTAATTTTCATAACAATTTTGCATACCGGTATGTATTCGGTAATAAACATACATATTAAGCTGTTCCATGAGAGATGAACTGGTAAAGAAATTATAGCCTTATTTTTTATAATTCATGAAGAAATTATTATTCTGCATTAATATTGGCCCAACACTTGAAATTATAAAGTCAAAGACATCACCTATATATTGTTTTTTAACACCATTTCATTATTTATAAATATTTATTCTGGTAAACATAAGAATTCTTACCTTGATCCACTTTTCCCTTTGCTCTTCTTTGGTCTTGGCATACCTGCTTTGTTTTAGATATCTCCTTCTCTAAGTTGCACAGCCACATCTGCGATAATAAAAACAAGAAAAAAAATGAGACAAAATATTATAAAAGTCAATGATATACAAATCGGTTTCACAATGATTTGACACATAGGTAGAGATTAAAGTTACAATAATTTTACTACACCATGCATTCAAGTACATAAATAAAAATGTCAACAAGAACATGAACATGAATACCCTGGTCCCTGCCAATTTTTGGGACTGAATAAGACATTTTTTTTGTAATGAAAAAATGGTTAATCTAGATGAAGTCCAACTATTGTTCAGTACATTAATTGTAACTATCTTGATTAGATTACATATAAAATAGAACTTTCAGTTTTGGTCCCCGAAATAGGCTTAAGATCTGCTAATGGTGGAGCTCCTAGGTAAAACCTTAACTATCTAGTCCAAATGTTAGATCTAGATAAAATCTATAAGATAGGTTAGTTAGTAACATTATACATCTTAATAATACTAAAAAAAGTTAGGACTAGACCTAGGTCTAGTCAGACTATGGTCTAGCTAGACTCTAGTCTAGATCTACACTAAGACTAAGTTACATCTAGGTCTAATTTGTGTCTTTCTTTGATCAGAAATAGATCTGGTCTAGGCCTAAATCGTCGTCGTTAGTAATAGTATTGTAAGATAAAGACAAAGTAGATCCTAGGTCTAGATCTAGAGTTAGACCTAAATTACTAGTGTTGAATTGCTCTTGTTCTAGTTTTTCCTGTGTTTATCTAATCTACAGACAGTATTCATTAAATAATCTTAGAAAGCAGATATCTTCAGTAGATCTGAAGTTAGTTCTTATTATCAACAGTCAGACAGGATTTCGTGTTAGGTCCAACCAAAAACTGAATAGGCGGGACTGTAACATAATTTTTCGTGAGAATTTAATGATAAAATGAACTTTTTAGAAAAATATAATTGCTATAACCGAAGGAAGAATCTCTTATTGTTTTTTGAAAATATTTTATGTTTTAGAAAATAGATCTTAGAGCATATACTTACGAAATAATTGGATCCGGGCAAACTTTCCAGGGAAGCGGCCGCTTCGTGGTGCAGCAGACGGATCAATTTACGTCAAATTCTTCACCACGAAGTGTCCTGAGCGCGCGAGCGCGAGAGAGGACGGTTCGTGGTACAGAAATATCCAATTTATTGCAAGAGGACGCTTTACGATGACGTCGTTATTACGTAACCGCGCAATGTTAGACTCTGAAATTTTCACAAAATGTAGGTATTTATTAGTACATGAAAAAAATGCAAAAAAAATAAAAATTGAAAAAAATGCCGAATTTGGCCAGAGAGGACGGTTCGTGAAACGGGTGACGATTCAATCAATCAATCAATCAATCAATCAATCACTCTTTCATTCACCCATCCATCTATTCATTCATTCATTCAAATTTTGTTCAACCGTTTTCTTCACTCACTCACTCATTCATTCTTCCTTCACTCATTCATTTGACTAATTAATTTCTGCCCTACCTGACGCCAAAAACTCTGTCCAGGAGGAAGCCACCAAAGAAACAGAGCACTACATTCGGCCATGAATAGAGGGAGTAGAGAAGCATGAAACTAGCTGTGTCCTGGTGCATAACCTGACAAGGGGTAGAAAAAACAGATTTACATATCATGTTATCAATAATAATTACATTAAATTTTGATATATTGCACATTTAAGAATAAAACTAGTAGAAATTGCGTTATTGGCTGTTTTTACCCAATATCTATAAAAATGACACTGTATTAAGCCTCTGGGCTAGGCCTGTCATTCTTCAAAATTTGAGCACCCAAACAGTTTCAGGTTTAACAGTTGGCAGAAAATTTGTCTTAGATTGTACACATTAATTTAAAAAATCAATGTTCAGTAAAGGGGAAAAGTTTTACAATATAATTTGTACATAATTAAATGCATGAAGTCACTGCGATAATGCAGAGCCTTCATAGCAAATGGTTCGTTTGCAGCAGCAAATAACTTTAATAAGTAGAACTCATTACTTGACAAAGACGGTCAAGATCATCAAGTATTGCAAAACACTGCAATGAAGTAGACTGTGTAGAAGATCCACTTGACTGATTATACTCATTTAAAGGCATCGTTTAACAATGTTAAATCTGAGATGCATGGCCCTACGTGGTATCAGTGTCTGTGATATGGTATAATATTGAAGCCCTGAATAAATTGCGCTTCAAAGTGATCACGAAGTGCCTCAAGAAAGTAAAAAATCTTTGAGTGACCGGTTTTATCATACTCATTTTCCCCAATAGACTGTAGTGTTATGAAAACCGTTACGAAAACGCAAAATGAAATTTCTATTTTTAAACATAAATATCTTGATAATCAGACAGGCGATCTGCTTGTAAAATTCATGGGCTTCCTGACTGACCTAAAGGTTTATAATTATCATTGCAGCATGAGCTAAATCCAGGATTTTGTTTCAGAATCTGAGACAAAGTTACCGGATCCCTTTAAGTCTTTGCAAGATTCTGTGGGGAATATATATTTCATCATGATCATGCACTATATCTAAAGAGAATAAACACAAATAAGAATGCCAGGAAGTGAAGTGAATGTAAATACAGAAAAGGATGTACTCAAGGAAGTCAGTGGGATTGTCTGACAATATGAATAGTATCACATGACCATTTATCATCCACAACTGTTATGACAATTCAGGTAATGTATCCATTGACATTTTGGTCCACATGTACAGTACAGTATATGGAACAAAATGATATCATGATTCACAGGTGAAAAATACCCTCCTTGTTCATGAGGGAGCTGGGTTTTGGGGGGTGTTTTTTGTTATTTGCTATTTTAAATGTGAGATACAACTGATTTGAACTCTTCACTTCAGTCACTATTGATCAAAGTTTTTTTTTTCTTCCATCTTTTGCAATACATGGTAGCTTGTCCAACTGTCTCCAACAGCAATATGCTTTAAAATCTGTGCTTAAGAAGTCTCGGACCTCGTAACACATAGCTTAGAAATTGATCGTGTTTAACTGATTGTCGCGATTGATTGCATCAATCACTATGTGCAATCAATGGCAAAACACAGACGTTGTGTGTTAACATGCCCCTCCTCTGTTTCATAGACGCAGGCTATGTTACAGTTGAAACTACTCCATCCCTTGAATAGGACGTTAAATGGAGGCCCCAGGTAGAGGAGAATCACCACCTTTGCCCCTTCACCTTGGTCTTTCTGCTATTATTAAAACCAACTGAATATCCGGGTGAACTAGCCCTTGAAACAGGAAGAAAGAATGAGAATACTTACATCTTTTATTTGAGGTTGGAGAGCAGCTGGATTATCATAGCAAAAGTAGCTCCCTATTATGATAAAAATAAAAAGAGGTTGAAGAAAAAAAATAGAAATAAGAATTCATGATGAAGGAGTCAACACTAAATTAGAAATACCGTATGAATTTTTTCCCCTTCAAATTGCCCAACACTTATTTATGAATTTTTGCATACATTTCAAGAAGATGAAAAGGAAAATTTACACTGAATATCTTTCAACTGTAAGTACCTTTAAGATTCAACTTTACTCACTAAGAAGTAAGATGTTAATAAGAATGACATTTTTCCGGAGTATTCATTTATGTGACACATTTTTGCTGATACAAAATTTGAATGGTTCCATTGTTTTGATGATCCTCGCTGAATGCCACAGATTCACTGCTTCAAGGTTAATGAATAATGGACTTTACTAAGGCCATGTAAAATTGATTTCATGTTGATCGTCCCCGCCCGCCTCCTTATATTTGATATTTGATATATTTTCTTTTTATTCAGAAAACAACACAGAATACTTACCATATGCATCTTTTCCACCTTTTCTTCAAATTTATACGCTGTTCAAATATTCTTGTACAAACATACTAAGACTCTAGAAAAAATTGTATTGAAATGTAGAGTGGTTGATATGCTATATGATCGGCGATATGCTGAAGTGAAGCTGCGCTAAAAAATGATGCGATGATGCATGCGCTGCGCATGCATATATCGCATGTATATGCTTGAGTCGAGGAGCTAGCTAGAGATGAGTCCATCGAGTCGACTGATCATCGCATCGCAGATACCTCACAATAGCGCAGCCGCGCTCTAGCGCTGGATTTTACACGCAGCAGCCATCTTGGGAAAAATATCAAATATCAAATAACATGGTACACCCTCCTCCTCTTTTTCAAAAAATCCGGACGATCAACATGTAATCAATTTTACATGGCCTAATGCCTGGGTATTTTATTTCAATATTTGTATGTCACCACCTTTTCTAGACGAAATTTCTGTCTCTTTCGTTCGTTAGCCTCTGATTTGGGTAGGGTCGGCTCCTCTGAGCCGACCCTACCCAAAAGGTTGCCTGTACAACTACAAGTATGAATAAATAACGTTAATTGTCCGGTAATACATACATTGAAAAGAATAGCTGTTAGTTACTGTGTTACTAAATAATCACGTTCACTCTTAGACTTTGTCTGACAAATATGAAATATGATAGTTCGTAGGGCACCTTGTTTTAGTCCTTGACTGCTCGAGTTAGCCTTAAGGGCTCTCTCGAAATGTTTTTTTAATGATATTATTCGAGAGAGCCTTAACTTGCTCCCATACCCCTGCACGGAGAGGTAGGTAAACAACATCAAAAATGTGTCCAAAATCACACTTTCCGGCACCCGACCAATATTGGACAGTGGCTTTGATAAATTTTGTCGTAGTTTTGGTCTTAATTACCGCCTTAATTTCAAAATCGGATCTGAAAATAACAAAATAAGAGCAATTTTCTTACCAGACCGAGACAGCTCAGCTTCCTTTTCACGTGTACCGTGTGAATTCACGATGTCTACACAATGGTGATGACCTCTGACTGGCACTTCGTAAATGTGCTGCTTCCGTATAATGCGCTGAATAACACTCATACAGCGCATTATACGGAAGCAGCACAATTTACCCACAATTACGGAAGTGCCAGTCAGAGGTCATCACCATTGTGTAGACATCGTGAATTCACACGGTACACGTGAAAAGGAAGCTGAGCTGTCTCGGTCTGGTAAGAAAATTGCTCTTATTTTGTTATTTTCAGATCCGATTTTGAAATTAAGGCGGTAATTAAGACCAAAACTACGACAAAATTTATCAAAGCCACTGTCCAATATTGGTCGGGTGCCGGAAAGTGTGATTTTGGACACATTTTTGATGTTGTTTACCTACCTCTCCGTGCAGGGGTATGGGAGCAAGTTAAGGCTCTCTCGAATAATATCATTAAAAAAACATTTCGAGAGAGCCCTTAAGGCTAGCTCGAGTGACTTGAGTTGAGCAATTGAGGGTTAACAAATCTCTTGAGCCTTTAGCTTTCTTCTTCTTCTTCTTCTTCTGTACATGTCGACAGACTTGTTAGTCCATATAAAGGCACGGAAACGAAGCACGTGGTCATGGAATAGAGCAATCTTTTAGGAATTGTAGCGCATGGGACCTAGTAAAGGATTCAATTGATCCTGTGTTGATAACGCTATCAGGTAACTTATTCCAGTCCTTGCACGTACAAGGAAATAGGAGAACTTGAAGAAGTCTGTCCTGCAGTACGTCTGTTTCAAATGATGGCTTTAACAAGAGTCAAGTCAAAAACAATTATAAAAGATGTCCTCCAAATTATCATCTTTATTTTAATGGAAAATGATGTAAAATTCATTCATAACTGTAGATCTACTTTGTTTACTTTAATTTTTGTTAATGAATGAAGTTTCATGAATCTGGATAATTAATTATTAGGCTATTATCTTACCGAAACTTAAGAAACAAATGAAAATTAGAACGAGGTATCTATGAAGAGCCCGTCTAGGATCACAACAAATAGTGGCTCCACATCCTGAGAGTTCAACATCATCATCATCTTTTTCCTGAATTTGATTTCTATCGGGACGCCCACTGAGCAGCGGTGCATTTTCATCATGGTTGTTTTCCGTCATCCTTGCGCTTGCACGAATATGTTGACTATAAACTCCCGGAAGAAGAAGATTCGGACGCGACTTGACTGTTACAAGTCGATTTTCCACAGAATATGCTCTGTATTGATGAAAAACCTCCCAACTAAAGCAAACTACATGCACTTGAACATGTCTTGAGAATTGTCTTGAGTTGAGAGTAGAGTCTTGACACTTCGAAACTTATCGAGAGACGAATCTCAGCTTCGACAACAATATACTAGCTAGGCTAGTAGTCACGAGTGCATAACAGCTGTATCAATGTATTTCCGGGAATTGTTGTGGTACATGTACCAGTCTAGACAATATAAATACTCATAATATTCTGTATTATCATTCTTTCTTACCACTTAAAAACTATATTCTAGTATCTTTCCGTATCTATCTTTAATTTGAATATCATTTTCAGAATCATATCGTTTTTAAAATGTACGAATAAATTTTGAAAATAGAAAATCATTGGCATATGCAGCAACATTGAAGCTGGAAATGAGGTTAAGAAAACGCGCGCCGTAACCCCGCGAACTGTAAACTAATTTCAGACAGTCTCATATTGTATTTTTAAGTCCAGATTTCTCAGATTTTCTCGAAGGAAATCCGACTTTTAGTGACCATGGCACCAAAGTCTTCCAAGAAACAGAAGAGGAATCTGTCTGGTAATCATGAAAGAGACCAGTGGGTGGTTATTACTCCAGGTAAGGGTAGAAATATGTAATGTGATCCCACTCGTTAATAATTGTGTCAGAGTAGACCCCCCCCCCCCCCCCTAATATGTGAATACTTAGATTCTATACAGAATAGTTTAAATTATGCAACAAGATTAAAACGTAACCTTCAAATGAGTCTGGGGCTTCGGGCACTGTATGTCTTTTTTCTTTCGTGGAGGGGGAGGGGGGTACAAAAGGAACTCTTAGTCTTACCGTAATTACTTTGCCTCGTGAAATGATGTTGATCCACCGAATAAAACTGGATGTTTTTTTTAACATTTGGGATTTTGGCTTGCCATTATGACTAATCAGTAGGGGCGCTGGTCTGAGAATAAGGATCGTCTTCATAAACAAGGATCGTCTTCTTTAACACGGACAGATGCGTCCTCAAAAATAAGGACCGTCTGCATTTTCGCAGACGTTTCATATTTTTGTAATTTTGATCGGCGCATTGGCGATGCAAAAAACGGATTCTGCAATGATTTTCTTGATGCATTTTACATTGACTTTGTACAGAGACTTTCACATTATGAGCAATAAATCCTTGGGAAGACGGACAACCCATAAAAGTAGACGGTGAACTAGGGTTATTTTCCCCCGGGGAATCCT
The DNA here is from genome assembly GCA_035222895.1 of Strongylocentrotus droebachiensis. Lineage (NCBI taxonomy): Eukaryota > Metazoa > Echinodermata > Echinoidea > Camarodonta > Strongylocentrotidae > Strongylocentrotus > Strongylocentrotus droebachiensis. The sequence continues at coordinate 4,391 of JAVYIG010011984.1, read as the reverse complement.
CGCCAGCAGGCCGTTCTGTAACATGAAACCCCCAGAGTGCCGATGAAAAAAACGTCCTTGAAAATGCAGACAACCCTTATTTTTGAGGACGCATTTTGTCCTCGTTTATGAGGATATCCTTGTTTATGAGGACGATCCTCATTCTCGGACCAGCGCCCCTACTGCTAATATTGTCATTGAATTGTCATTGTCTTTGATATTTTCCAATGCAGTTAATTATCAATTGTTTAATAATAATTTGGCCAACATCTACAATGACATTTGCCTTAGAACAGTTGAATGATATGATAATGATTATCTCTGGTGTGTTACTATTTATACGGGCCGGACTTTGTTGCCTTAAAAGTACCCCCTAGCTTTACCAGGGATTTGGGGAACACAAATGCAGTCCCTACGGCCTCGGACGGGGTGGGATGGTGGGGGGGGGGGGGGGGGGGGGGGGGGGGGCTTCACTAGTTGAAGTGCTTGAAAATAATCTTTACAATTATCTGTTTAATTTGGCAAATAATTAATTGTTCTGTCAATTTTGTATGTTCCATAGTCTAACTTCTGTCCCATTATTTATAATGCAGATGCTTTACAATTATCTGTTTAATTCGGCAAATAATTAATTGTTCTGTCAATTTTGTATGTTCCATCTAACATTCTGTCCCATTGTTTATAATGCAGATGCTTTTACAATGTACATGTATGTGGTCTCTTTTTCTTTTCTTTTTCTTTTTCATTTTGTTTCACAAGTGTGACTTGTCAATTTGATTTCAAGTGGATTCAGCGCTTACAAATCTCATAAATTATCAATATTTTCAGATTCTACATTTGAGAGTATAGATGGATGCCCTGATCCATCCTTTGTGAAGCTGAGGCATCCTAAGACGGGTAAATTATTCAACTTCTTTGCCTCAATTGTGTTGCATGATTTGTTCAATTTCTGTAAGAGATGAAGCAGATTTGTCTTGAAATACTTCACTAGTAACACATTTAGTAACACAAATTTGCAACCAAATGAGATTACTTGAATGAATGTTACATACTGCAGTATGTCTTGACAAATTTGCTGAAGAAACTGAATTTGTGAATGACTTTGTCTTGCCAATTTGAAGATTTTAATGCTTCATTTCAAATAAAGGTATGTTCAGTGTAAACCATGTACATGGCCAAAACTGACAATGATTATGCAATAAGGGGTGGATGTTAAATCAAATATTTGTTGGATAGATTTTAATGTTATTGATAAACTAAATTTGTTTGTTACATTCCACATTATAATATTTCTTGAATCAAGTTTTAATTTACTTATTCATCAAACTCTGGATTGACTAACTAAGGACAACCAAAACAACACACGTGACATATGGAATGTTTTGTTATGAACCCAAATTTGAAAGAGTGCTAACTACCACTTTTTTTCCTCTTTAGTACAACTGCTCAACTTTCTCTTTAAATCATAAATTGATGAAAATGAAAAAATCATCACACTCGTACTTGTAATACTTCATTTCAGATCGGTTGATTTTTTTAATTTTTTTATATTCTACTTTCAGAGAATGGGGTCTTGTTTCTCTTCAGCAGTGATGGAACCAGGGTACATGAGGTCATGAGATTCAAGAGAGATTTTGGATCATGGTTCATTAACGACTCAGTCCAACAAGGTGATTTTCAAGAATCGTTCTACTCTCCATGCATTAAAGGCATCGTTTAACAATGTGAAATCTGAGATGCATGGCCCTACGTGTTATCAGTGACTGTAATATGGTGCAATATTGAAGCCCTTAATAAATTGCGCTTCAAAATGATCATGAAGTGCCTCAAAAAAGTAAAAAAAATCTTTGAGTGACTGGTTTTACCATACTCATTTCCCCCAATAGACTGTAGTGTTGTGAAAACCCAAAATTTTATTTCGATCTTTGCCTCGGATTCTAAACAAAATCCTGAATTTAGCTCATGCTGCAATCATAATTATAAACCTTAGGTCAGTCAGGAACCCCGTGACTTTTACAAGCCGATCGGCTGTCTGATTATCAAGATAATTATGATTGGAATATGAAATGTCAAAAACTGTTTGCCACACAGGTTTGAACAGTTTTTTATGACACTACAGTCTATTGGGGAAAATAAGTATGGTCTGAAGCACTTCATGATCATTTTGAAGCGCAATTTTGTTAGGGCTTCAATATTACACCATATCACAGACACTGATAACACGAAGGGCCATGCATCTCAGATTTGTGAACTGGAAACGGTGATAAACAATGCCCTTAGGGAGTGGAAGAGGGGTACTTCTGTTTAAAAAAAAAATATATATATATATATATATATATATATATATACTGGTATATGTAAACATGCTATTTTAGTTTCTGTCACAAGAGTAACACAAGCTCTTTGAAAATTCAGAATCTAAAGCTCTGAAATTCAAAGTAATCGACCTAAAAACTAGCTATTGACCTGATGACATCATCTTATGTGGAGTACACATATTAACAATTACTTTGCATCAACTAAGCACGGCTCATCGCCTCAGCTATTTACGCTATATAATGTCATCACCGTAACTGGTAAATTTGGGTGCTGTTAACATGTAATTTGGAGGGGCGCAAAAAACAAAACAAGTTTGAACTTGGTGAGTCATGATTGGTAGTGACTTATCTTTGCATGATATTTGTGAAATGTGAGAATGGCAAAATAAATGATGATTGTTTTTCTTATCTCTCTTCTTTGACAGATGGGTCATTAGAGGTCGTAACCCCTGTTGACCCTGTATTCTTAGCTCTGCCCTACCTGATCAAATCAAGTAAAGAGGTCTGTATGATGTCACATTTTCCATCTCCATCAAAACTCATCAACCCCAATCTACTGGTACTCATATTTAAACCTGATAGTGGGTTAAAGATTCAAAAATTGGGATTAAGAAAGGAATTGGTCTGAGATTGTAATTTTCCCTGTTAAAACTTAAAAGTCATCCTAGAACCAGTCGGATTGAACTGAAGTAGTAGAATACAGATCACTGTTTGTTTGTTTGTTTTTATTCACAGGATACACTAATGTTTCAGACTTGCAAGTTTGTCCATACTCTTTTACCTATTTCAAGTTTATGGACAGACTTCCATTTTAAAAGTCTTCCTTATTGTTCCATGCTCTATTGATAATTTTGGCAGAAATTTCCCCCTACATTTGTTTTACACTGTTACAAGATGTAAAATGCTAGCTATAGCTACCATGAACTTTCAACAATTGAATTCTTTCATAAGATTTTAAGCCTCTGGCCAAGAAGGGATATTGATCAAAACTGATTGAATCGTGTTTGAGAAATACATGAAGCAAACCAACATTGGTGAGCAAAAATGAATATGTTCATTTCAACCTGGATTAAAAGATCACTCAGGTGAAACAGAAGATTTAATAAGAGGTGGAGCTTGTTAAGGTAAATATAAAATGCAGTTTTTATGAACAGATGGTTGTTTTTAAAAAGGTGGTCACTATAGCAGGTTTCGCTCTTTTTTTCCCTTCCCACTGCAGCGAAACAAGTTCATGACCTTGGATCAGATTATCCTTGACGACGACTACCCACAATGCATCAGGTTGCTTCATTGCTCTGGCATGTCTGGTATAGAAAGAGTAGCAGAGGTCAAAGGTCAGTTTAAGTTATAATAATAATAAGTATAATAATTTCCTTTTCCTTCTCACAGAAAAAAAAATTATTCAAAAGAAATACAGTCAAACCTGTCTTTAGTGACAGCCCAAGGGAAACGCAAAAAGTGCTCTTTGTAGACAGGTTCCTTTTCAATGAGAAACCATTTTCAAGGGAAACAAAAAATTTGGTCTTTGTAGACAGGTGGTCACCAAAGCAGGGTTGACAATTTTGAAACGATAATCTTGAACAATTCTAGCCAAGCCATTGTGGTATGCAAATAATGAATAAGTAAATATTTCATATGAGCATTTATGAGAGGCTTGGTTAATCCAAAGATACGAACTCCACACCATTTTCCCCCACCCATAAAATCATCACCTGTCCCATAATCTATTCAAGATGTTTAATGAAAAGTTGAACAGGTTTTTTCAGCATTTAAAGTCATTATGAAAGGATATTTTCTATCTATTTTTATCAGGGAGTGGAGACGTGAGAGCCTATCGATACGACGAATCCAAGACCTTGGCCTGGCTGCAAGACAAAGTGGAGCAGACAGCAGCCCGTCTAGGACAGACCGATGTGCACGTAGCCAGCGGAGCCCAGTCAACGACGTTTGTACGGAGCAGCAAAGAACAGGCTGCAACGGAAGGTAAGGCCCTGTGCATTTTATATGATCTGACTCAGAGCCATCTATACACAGAGTTTGGCCAACCCGTTTCGAGTTGAACACAATATGGCGGCTACTGCTTTGTTGGGCAAG
>JAVYIG010011983.1:0-56694 GCA_035222895.1 Strongylocentrotus droebachiensis | reverse complement strand
TCCTCGATTTCCAAGCTTGAGTCCCCTCCTTGTAGAAAGTCACGTAGCACTTCTGTTGTCCATTGTGAAATGAGCTCTCTTCGTAGCATTTACGTCATCTTCTGATTCATCGGCCATAGTGTTCAATGATGCTGCAACTGATAAATAAAAGGAAAAAGACAATCGAATTTAAGTTTGTCTCAAGAATAACAGTAACAAAAGAACTGTATGCAAATTAGAAGTCGACATTCGGAACCAAGATGGCGATGACTAGAGTAGCGATAACTACACTGACGGGAACGTGCCCCTTTAATCATCAAAGAGTTTTAATACATTATTTGATTGTTTTCCTTCTTATTTAAAGGCACTTAAGAATACACTTTGAGAAAGTTTTGCATGACCTTCAATTCCCGCTTTGGATGAAATTTCAAATTTATTTCGTATTGAAATATGTTTTGCATTCTTATTGTGTCATCTGCTTAGAACAACCACTTACCCACAATTTTCAATAACCTTTTTTTCAGAACGTTTACATGTAGTCTGATTATTGCATTACCATATAACCCTTATAAATTGCCCTTGTACCTTTTACATGTTTAAAATCATTGTTGCAATTGCCATGTACTTTGAACCTGATTTAAGTGCAATATTTCGAGTAAACTATTTGATTTTTACCATTATGAATAGCATAGGCGCCGGAAGTGGGGGGGGGGGGGGGGGGGGGGGGGCAGGGGCAAAACGCATTTTTGCCCCCCCCCCCCCCCCCCCACCCCCCTCACAAAAAAAAAGAAGCAGTAAAGAGTAAAGATGGTTTGTATTTTTAACCCAAAAGAACATAACAATAATAAAAACCTGAATTAAATGACGTAATAAAATTCCATTCAAAGAAAAGGAAAGTTAACAGGAATTAAATTTCCTAAACATGCACATGCTACCTGTATTTATCGATGGAGGTTTTTAATAGCGATACGCGCATATCGTGGACATATGGTGAGAGAATGGGAAAGCGTGTCTGTTTTTTTGTTATAGGGGTGAGAAGCTCATGAGTCCCTGAACCGCTGGCGTACTGATGGGGGGGGGGGGGTATTTTTTATTCGATACCAGTGATTTACAAATTGTTGCTGAAATGACATGATTTTCCAATCTTTTTTGGTAAGTCATACCTTTTTATGCGTTTGTCGGAAAATTAGAATTCCCAAATTTACAGTCGGGCGAAAAATATGCTTATTTAGAAGCCTTTATGTCAGGGTCTTCAGAACGGCCGGGCTCGGGGGCTCGAGCCCACCCCCCCCCCCCCTCACTTTTTGAAAAAAAAGAAAGAAAGAGAGAGAAAAAATAGGTGACCTGCCAATGTCACAAATGAGGTATCAAAAATATGCTCATTTGACCGTTATTAAATGCCTAAAACCCCTGAGCTTACGAGGGCTCCGCCCCCGGCCCCACCAAGGGCCCTGAGGCGGTCCCCTGTATACTCATCTGACCGCAATTAAATACCTAAAACCCCAGAGCTTCCGGGGGCTCTGCCCCCTGGACCCCACCAAGGGCCCTAAGGCGGGGGCCCTGGATGCTCATCTGACCGTAATTAAATGCCTAAAACCCCAGAGCTTAGGGGGGCTCTGCCCCCGGACCCCTCCAAGGGCCCTAAGGCGGTCCCCTGTATGCTCATTTGACTGTAATTAAATGCCTAGACCCCCAGAGCTTACGGGGGCTCCGCCCCCGGACACCACCAAGGGCCCTGAGGCGGTCCCCTGTATGCTCATCTGACCGTAATTAAATACCTAAAAACCCGAGCTTCCGAGGGCTCTGCCCCCTGGACCCCACCAAGGGCCCTAAGGCGGGGCCCTGGATGCTCATCTGATCGTAATTAAATGCCTAAAACCCCAGAGCTTACGGGGGCTCCGCCCTCGGATCCCACCAAGGGCCCTAAGGCGGTCCCCTGTATGCTCATCTGACCGTTATTAAATACCTAAAACCCCCGAGCTTCCGGGGGCTCTGCCCCCTGGACCCCACCAAGGGCCCTAAGGCGGGCCCTGGATGCCCATCTGACCGTAATAAAATGCCTAAAACCTCTGAGCGTACGGGGGCTCCGCCCTCGGACCCCACCAAGGGCCCTAAGGCGGAGCCCTGGATGCTCATCTGACCGTAATTAAATGCCTAAAACCCCAGAGCTTACGGGGGCTCCGCCCTCGGACCCCACCAAGGACCCTAAGGCGGAGCCCTGGATGCTCATCTGACCGTAATTAAATGCCTAAAACCCCAGAGCTTACGGGGGCTCCACCCTCGGACCCCACCAAGGACCCTAAGGCGGTCCCTGTATGCTCATCTGACCGTTATTAAATACCTAAAACCCCCGAGCTTCCGGGGGCTCTGCTCCCTGGACTCTCCGCCAATTAGTGGCCTGCCAGTGTCACAAATAAGGTATCTAAATATGCTTATCTGACCATAATTGTAATGCCTAAAACCCCGGAGCTTCTGGGGGCTCAGCCCCTTGACCCCCTGCCGGGGCTCAGTACCTGGACCCCACGCCAATTACGCTCTACCTGATCGTTAATAACCCACTTTGAAAAAACGTTCCGCGGGGCTTGCATGTAACATGTAAGAGTGGTGGTGATGCAGATTTTTCTTCTGCCCCCTCTTCCAAACGTTTTTGCTCGTTACGTCACTGCCCCTGGAAGGTGAGCCCCTGGAATGTTTGCCCCCCCCCCCCCCCCCATCCCAAACTGCTTCCGGCGCGCCTGATGAATAGTAATAATAGTAAAAATATTGATATAAATTACTGTACCATAATATTGATACTAAAAATAGTAAAAATAATGATAGTGATATTTGTAATAATAATAATAATATCAATAGTAGTATGGTGTAGTCAACGAGTGCTAACTGGCACTGCATGTAAGAAAATAATTTCTGCTTATATTTGTACTTAATCTTTTTCATTATGATCTTATTGCTTTGATTATTACATGTTATTACCTATTTTGTTTACTGTAATTTTGATGTTTGCTTTTACCATTGTACAAAACCTGTAATTCGGCTTTGATTCAATGATTCAAATGATTTTATTTCTCATGCAAAACATAATACAAGAATAATTATATCACAACAAATATGCAATGAAACGATAAATATAATGGAAATAGCACGAGAAAAGAGGAACTAACTTGAAGCAGGGCTTGTTGAAGTGTTTGTTCCTCAGATGCTGTTTTACAATCAAACATGAACAAAGTATGCTTAGAAATCAATAAATAGACAAATATGTAGCTAAGAAATTCTAAATTGGGGGGGGGGGAATAAAATAAAAAATGGAGGACAATAGTAGAAGACAAAAAGAAAGAAGGATACAAAAAAGGGAAAATGAATGATTGCAAAAGCTCTAGAAAAGGGAAATTAGATCAGTAGAAAGAGATTGAGAAAGAAATTGAGTCGAGAGTCAAACAAACCGAGGTTCGATCATGTATATGTGTTTAAAAGTTTAATCTTTAACTTTTGTTTAATGTGTATAGACTGGTACTTTGTTTAAGAGATGGATCTATGTTATTCCAAAATACTGGACCGGTGTAAATAATTGCTTTTTGTGCGAAAGCTGTTCTCATTCGAGGAGTGTGGAAGTGGTTCGACTGTCTTGTGGGGTATGAATGTATCTCGTTATTTTTTTGGAAAATGGAGGAAATCGGGAGAAGTAATTAATCGGGAGAGTTTATTAATCAGTTGCAATAAACTATTACTACTACTAGGTATAGCACACCAAAAATAATTACAACAAACACATGTTATTTGATGGTTGCAAATGATCAAGCTTTATGAAAGCTTCAAAAAACAAAAAACAGAATTGAAATCGGTCAATGCGTTGTGATTTTATACCATTTTTTTGATATCGCAAAATTACCGAAAAACCTGCCAGAAATGGTCAAATTGTCAAAAATGGCATAATTCGACAAAGTTGACAACTTAATTCATCACTTTCTCGGACACAAATAATAAATTAAATTATCAGACACTAAAATGTCATCTTTGTGGTAAAAAATACAAAAAAGAAAATTCATATATCTATTACCGTTTTGAAAACAGAAGCCAACAAAATAAGTCATTTTTGCCATTTTTGCGAATCTGCAGAAAAAAGTTGTGAAAATAACTAAGTCCGCCTAATTAATATGCGCATATGTAATCAAATCAAAACCGAACATGATACATCAGTGAAACCTATGTATATCAGACAGGTATGGAAATATATTTCATTTGTAATATAATATCATGAATATTCATCAAATATGCAAATTAGGTCATTTCAGCTAATTATATATTCACGCACTCATTATGCAAATTAGGAAAGTCAAACTGTTCATTTTGGGGGCATTTTTAAAATCATATATTCATAGATCATATTTACACCAAATATTAACCTTAAATTCCTAATATTTTTGCAATGCCAATACAATATGGCGATGGAAATTACTTGGATCACCGTCACAGCTATTTCCTCATGTGTTTCACAAATAATTCAGAAAAACCGATCATAATTATGATAAGAATTTGTAGATTTTCAGCTACATCACAGTATATCTGCCTTTTTCAAAGATGTCAGATTTGAGGATTTATGACGATTTTCCGAGATACCATTCAACAGGCCATAACATTCCACAGGGACTGAATTTCAGAGTGGCAGAAACTTTAGTGACCTTAGTACAGTTGTGGCTACCTTGAGTATAAATAACAAATTAATTCAATGAGTGAAACACATGAGGATATTGCATTTTTGTAGGGGAGTTTTATACATTGAGGTGCATTTTTTTCACCACGCAGAATAGCAGCGCGAGTCAATGGGCGATCAGCGGGCCATGTCACACATGGCTGAAAAGACAATATTCTAATTCAATAATTAACATATTTCCCACATGCCTATAACAATGAAACTACACAGAATTGTAGTTAAAGGTATGCTTGAAATATATGTGAAATAAAAATTCAAAATATTGTTTAGTTTTGTTTAAATACATTTACAAAAATTGCTATTTCTACCAACTGACTGCTGTTGTGTGTGTGTGTGTTCGCTTGGCAGACTGTTTGCACAGGCAGTGTGATCACCCTACTACTACTACTACTACTACTACATTTCTTGAATCGACTTTTTATAACTTTTCGAGTCACTGCCTTCTATATTATGACGTATGCAGAAAGATCATTAGTATGTAATCCGTAACTTGTCAGTAAACCATGCAGGCGAAAAATACAAGTCTTTCAATGCAATAAGTTGACGGTGATATTAGTAATTGTTCTCGAACCGAAAATCGTTGAACAAAATAAATTCTTCGATGCACAAGTTTTAACTTCAGCCTGTGAATTGATCCTCTTTCATTGATTCGATTAAATTCGCTACAAATCACATAATACTAACACTAACACTAGTTTTGTACGTTGTTTATTAATGAATCAATGAATTAAAGTTTTTAGATATTTGTTAATATCTTGTTGTGGGTCACCGCAGTATAATAAACGCCAATGGCAATATCTTACATGACTAATCTCTTGCTATAACTATATAGACTTAACTATATAGTGTGGTCGGCTTATTCCACATTACTAGTCATCATCATAATATTATTTTCTCACTTAAAAGAAATGAGCTCCAGTAATAATAGTTATTTATATTTTATAATAGTCCTGTTAAGCTGATTGCATATTACAAGGGCGTCTTGATAATCTTGGTTTTCACCAGAATTTTTATATAGCATTTCATTCCATTCAGACATGAAAATGCGATGGTGGCGGCGGCGGCAGAATTTCTGTTTTCCCCCTCTTCTCTCTCTCTCTCTCTCTATCTTTGTCTATTTCTCTGTCTCTATGTCTCCCTCTGCCTGTCTCTCTCTCGCTCCCTCTCTCACTCTCTCTCTCTCTCTTTCTGTCTCTCACCCTCTCTCTGTCTCTATCTCTTTATATGTCTCTCTCTCTCTCTCTCTGACACACACACACACACCCTATCTCTCTGTGTCTCTGTCTGTCTGTTTATTTCTCTCACTCTCTCTCTCTCTCTCTCTCTCTCTCTCTTGGTCTCTCTCGATTAGTTGTGTTCTGCATGACAGATTTGACTTTATGCATCGAATAGCTGTTTGTGAAGTAGGCAACTTGACGATCACTACATACCCTCGCATGAACAACTTTAAGGTAAATGATTATCACTTCGCACAGCATGTTTTAGATAAGGATCTAGAGTTAAAGGAGCTACAGAAAGAAAAGTCACTAACAACTCATAATTAGAACAAATTACATATGGATGAAAAGATTTTCTCTTGAAAACACGAACAATTTGCTGAGAAATCATATAGATATCATGGAAAGGCGTAAAATTCATTTTTTCAAGACCCTCCTTAGCGAGCTCTGAATTGTGACGTCACACACTGGACGAACAGCTCAGTGCCGTGTAGCAGTATGCAGCTAGCCAGCCGTGTCCCGTATGTGACGTCACAAATATTGACGCTCTACAAAGGACCGCTGAAGGCAGAAAATCGGTATTTTAAAACAAACATTTTTGAGAGTTGATTACTGCGGGCCCCAAACATATTTTTAAGAGAAGAGTTGTTGTATTTGATCGGCAAGGCTTCCCCTTCGCAATGATATGAGTTTTGCATCAATTCAAAACACTTTTGATTTCTTCGTGTGGCTACTTTAAGAAAGTGGAGAACGGTTTGGAATCATTTATCATTATTCTTCATTGTAATATTTAATAAACTTATGATAATGGATTCGTTTCAAACAAATAGAGTGCCGATTTAAGTCTCGTTCAGATAATCAAGACGCGGTAAACCGCTGCAAAAAAAAAAACCGCGGCGGTTTTGCGGCACTTTACCACGTCATATCTGAACGAGCCTTAAATTTAGTTACAAAGTAACAATGTTATTCAAAAGTTCATTTATGCTTCCCAAGAGAAATACTTTTTTTTTTACTCAAGTGCGAAGTATTTTCTTTAAAACTCAGGTAACGATAAGGGGAGCTCGTGGCACTGTTTAGTTGGCTATTGTAATTTTCGTCTTTCTAACATTATATGATTGGATTAGTAGTAACTATAATACATATAAATGAAGATGCGGTTCATTTAAAGCTCTTATCCGCGCTCAGTCTGATTGCACATAATATACCACTCAATAGGATTGTATAGCACCTCAGAAAGTGAGGTTGTGGTTTATATTTATATAAAGTGAAAATATTATCATATTACACTGTACCTCAGTATTAATTAAGATCATCATTCTTCTATAAAAGCGCTGTTGAATTAACATATCGTCACTGTTACTTTATCAGGAAGTAAAATTTCAATATTTAGATTGTTGAGAATCGTAAATTAACGGGTTGTATGTGACAGGGAATTTGTGATTTGAAAAACTGAGATTAATTTAGCTATATATAGTCTGCGATCCATATTGTGATAATTATTTAGTGCTTTTCTGTTTGTTCTATTAAAGATTCAACACTTTCTGCTTTACTGCTGCCAGCAGTTTCCAAAGAGGTGCATGCCCACACAAAAGATCTGTTTCAACGTAGATAGATGATAATCGTAAGGCCTGTGACTTCCTAATTAACTTATAATCATGTTAGCTCTTAGATACAGCCTTGCTGCATTGATTCGCGCAGTCGCAATGGTTGTAGGAATCCCTGGTAACTCACTCATCATCATAGTGTACTGTAAGAAGCAACGTAAATCAGGAACTGATGTATTCATCTTGGGGCTCGCTATTGCTGATTTGGTCGTCTGCCTGACTTTCCCGCTCAAAATCTACTCCTATGTGACGACGCAGTTCACCAGTGAAGTCTTGTGCAAGATGATGTACCTTATGCTGCATTGGAACACATTCGTAGGAGTTTTCCTCACATGGATCGTCACTGTTGATCGCTATACATTGCGGTGTGTAAGCCCTTGAGGAAAAGATTATCTTCAAGACAAGCTACTATGCTTGTATCGATATTTTTCGTATTTGCCATGTTCTTCGCCGCACCGACAATACCTTGGACTGGAGTCCAAACTTTAGGTCCTTTCGCTTCTAGGTGTACCTACTCCTTATCTACCCTCACTTACAGCTGGATAATAAATACCATTAATGATGCCCTCTACTTCGTATCTTTGGTAACGATCGTCTTCATGTATAGTAGAATCTGGCTAACAGTCCACCGACGGAGCAAAGCGAAGGTGGGATGCACCCCCGCTGGTATCAACACCGTTTCTGGTCAAGTATCATCCATGCAAATGCCAGAGAAATCATTTGAGGCGTCGGAATCTGAGGCGCGGCAATCTGGCAGCACGAATGATGCTAATCTTAACGACTGCAAACCAGAAAACACAGGAAAGATAACGCACAGTGCCACCATAGACGACCCGAACACAGGAGATTCCTCTGTAGCAAATGGCTCGGTTGAAGGAAGTTCTCCCAGGGAGACTTCACTACCTGAAAAGCCCGAACAACAGATCAAGCCAGGCAAGACGCCAATGCAGGCACGAATAAGCAACAAGACTACCAAGATGATCTTCATCATCACGCTCATATTCTTTGTCTCCTGGATACCAAGCAAGATATGGGTTCTTTACCCAAACACGAAATACAGCTTGATAGATACGAACCCGGTCGCCTACAATATATTTTATCTATCAACATTAATGGTGAACATCAATCAAGTCATAAATCCGTTTGTTTACAGTTTCTGTAATGTGAATTTTCGTAAGGAATGCATTACACTCATGAGGCACGTTAGGCAATGCCGACTGTCGTAATTATTCACGAAAAGCAGCTGGTTGTAAATCATAGATTGATTGATTAATTGATTGATTTTATTTCATTTCATATAACAAGTGTTTGCACAATAAAGGAACATAGTTGACAAAGTAAGATCGAAATCATGAAATGAAACAGGAACCTACTGGAAAGCATGGCTTGTTTTTGTAGGTTCCCAAGAATAATATGAACATTATTTTCATAAATCATTTTTAAAGTGTCTTCAAAATCACAGTAAAATAGATATAATATAATAAACATATTTTAATAAACCATTTTAAAGTAGCTAAATAATCAAAATAAACAAAAAGAAAAGAATGACAAAAACGGGACACAAAGGAAAGGAAACTGACATAATAAGATATGACAAATACGGGGAGTAATACAACTTGAGATGCGTTTCTCTCTCGAGAGCATGAAAGAATCTGTATCCATCGATTTAATTTAGAGAATTTCTCTGCGAATTAGTCAATTACTTTTTTCCCCTAGCATGAGGATGTATTGTGTTCTTGGAATGTTGTCGTTGATACCGTTAGGGTACATGGTCCCGGGTTGTTGTCCAAGCAGTGATGTATACACATATTGATGACGAGAGGGACTGAATGCATCTTGGTAGTTCCACCATAATGTTATTATGCTGAATATAATATGCCATTGTCTTGATTTCATAGTCCTGGACATGAAATTCTTTAAAGATAAAAATGGTTATGGTCGATATCTTTAGAACTGCAAGAGTGCATGTAATTTGTATTTAAATATTGCCACGAAAAGAAAGAACAATCGAATTTGTTAGGCTTAAAAATGTATGCATTAACACTGTTGATGTTATGATCACTGATATCATTCATTTTTGTATCATAAATATATTGAAGTTTTAATATATAGTGTTGTATTAAGTTGTGTATTTGTAATGTTATGTACCAGTAAAATAACCTCCAGATTTGTTAAAGTTTTTTTTTTTATATAAGTGAATAGCATACAATTGACTTATAAATTATGTTTATGTACTTTAAGTTCACTTTGTTGCTCATAGTTACATATACTCCAAAACAGTTTTTGTTTAATTATGTTTATGTATAAGCAATTAATATTGAAAACATTTATTTATTTTATTCAACTGTATGTTGTCCTTGTTTGTTTTACATTTGGAGGAATAAAACAAAACTACAATTAAAGAAATATATATATATATATATATATATATATATATAAAAGTGAGGGAGAGAGCAGGAAGGAGCAGGACTTTGTACTACTAAAATAACCTCCAGATTTGTTTTTAAAATTGTTTTATATAAGTGAATAACGTGCAATTGACTTATAAATTGTGTCTATATACTTTAAGTTGAAATTGTTGCTCAGTTATATCTACTGCAAACGAGTTTTTATTTAATTATGTTTATGTATGAGCAAATACTGTTAAAAATCGTTTATTTATTTTATTCAATTGTATGTTGTTCTTTTAATTGTATTACATTTGGAGGAATAAAACAAAATTACTATAAAAAAAATATTTGTTTAAATATACTGCTTTTTTGGTCAGCTTCAAGTCGTAATGTGGCTTCATACTAAGCTGAAACGTGGGGCGAGAAGGCGACCTGTTTACCAAGGCCCCTTGTTAAAGGCCAAGAATACGAAAATGCGAGTTGATAAAAACTCGCAAAGGCGCATTTAGGATGATAAAGCAGGGCTCCCACTTAGCCGAGTTGGAACCTCGAGTTGTGGCGAGTTGGCGTGATCTTATGGCAAGCAGTTTTATCATTAATACATATTTCTTGATATCAAGAATTGATATCACGAAATCAAATTCTTGATATCAAGAGTTACCATTGCTTTACAACGTAAAATTATTTCTTGATATCAAGAATTGATTTATTGATATCTATTAATAATAAAACGGCTTGCCATAAGATCGCGCCAGCTCGCCACAACTCGAGGTTCCAACTCGGCTAAGTGGGAACCCTGCTTTAGTTGTTAAACTTTGCCTCGAAGAGTCTTGGTGAGTTTTAACAAGTCGCCATATCGCCTTAAACAAGACGCCTTTGCGGGTTTTAGCACCTGTTGTTTGTTTTCTTTATTTCCGTTTTAAAAAGCACATACACAAATGGTATCAATAAGTAACGGCTGAATAGCTAGTCATCAGCAACCTTGATATAATGCTGTTGTTCTGCCACGAGGTCCAGTTACATTACATACAAATATATCTTCACAATTCAACAAAAGAAATGAAATCATATTGAGTACATTGCAATAAACACACAACAAGTATTTCAAGGGGACCCCCTGTCTCCTACAATTTTCCTCATATGTTTTAATACCGTACTATAATATTTGAAGGAACAGCAGGATCAGTTCTGATACAAATGGGGAGACAGGAAAATATTATCGACACCCTACGCGGATGACTTTAATTTGATAACGGGGAACAAACTACAACACCCAAAACTTATGAATGGCATCAACGATCGATTGAGAAGTATGGGCTTGACATTGAAACCAGAAAGGTGTTCATCTTTGTCTTTGACGAGGGGTGGACCAAATATTGTAGACTTTACTATCGGAAACGAGGAAATATCCTCAGTCCACGTGCATCGAGTTAAATTTTTAGGATCACTCATCACCTTCTCGATGAAACTTCTGAAATTTATGGATATCTGAAAGAACATAATTATAGAATCCACTCTGGAAAATATTAATAAGTGTAACATTCGAAACAAATATGAAGTATGTATACTCACTAGTTATGTACGCCTGTCTCTGCGTTACATGCTTACCGTTCATGATGTCCATGCTGTTGTCCACGATCATGATGGCTTGAACATACCTTCCATTTCGGACCTTCACCGAACCTGTCATTGTCTGACTTACAGTAGATCTAGTGTCAAAGGCGACGATGTTGTAAATCACGCCCTTGACCGAAGACTAGATAGGGAAAGAGGATGGTCACGACCAACTCCGTTCACGTTGGAAGCACATGAAATTCACTAAAAACTATCGGACTCTTTAAGCTGGAACCAGGCAAAAACTGTGATAAAAAAATCAGTTCAAGACGTCTGTAAAGAAAATTGGAAAAGGTTGATCGAACCATAACTTGTACAAGGGGAATTCATGAAAGTTGTTAATATGGAAAATACTTATCTAACCCGGAAGTCTATTATTTATAACTTACCTCAGAGTGTAATGAAGTTCATTGTTGATACGGCAATATATAGTCTTCCTATTAACAAAAACCTGTACAGGTGGAGAAAAGGAATCTCTGATAAATGTAACCTGTGTAATTGTACTGGCACTCTGCATCATGTTCTTAATATTTGTGACAGAATGCTCGACCGAAATACCTGGCGGCACAACTACATACTACGCATCATTCTCAAACACTTTAAAACACTTTAAACAATACCATCAAAGTATACGAAGACATAGAAGGAGAAAGCATCAACGAAGGCACCAAACCAAAACATAATGGCCCGAATTCACAAAGGAGGTTCAGACAAACCTTGGCTTGAAACGTGTCGAAACGCGTCATATGACGCACATAAACCTAGGTTTGTCGACAAACCTCCTTTGTAAATTCGGGTCTGTACGTACCCTACACAAACCAGACATCTGCCACATTAACAACAAAAATATGGACATTTTCATCATTGAACTCACAGTCCCTTCGAAACCAACGTTGACAAGGCACATAAACGAAAACAAGACAGATATGCAAGTCTCACCGTATCCGGACACCTACCCCTGTACATCCACCCTCTGATAACCACCCCAGTCATCTTCCCTCTAGGACAACTACCCCTTCGGGCAGCCACCCTCTAGGACGACTACCCCCCCCCCCCCCCCCTCCCGGACAGCTATCTCCGGACAACTATCCCCACCCCCCCCGAAACAACTACCCTAGGACAACTACCCCCGGTCAACTACCCCCTAGGGCAACTACCTACAGGATAACTACATCCGGACAACTAACCCCTAGGATAGTTGTCCGGTGGAAGTTGTCCTAGTTGTTCTTGTAGTTGTCCCCTTCGAAACAAACGTTGACAAGGCACATAAATGAAAACAAGACAGATACGCAAGCCTCGTCGTATCAAGACACTTACCCCTTGGACATCCACCCCCGGCAGAACCACCCCCAATCATCTACCCCCTAGGGCAACCACCCTCTAAGACGACTACCCCCTTCCCCAGGACAAATACCTCTGGACAATTACCCCCGGACAGCTACCCCCGGACAACTACCCCCCAGACAACTACCCCCTATGATAGTTGTCCGGGGGTAGTTGAATGACAAACTTGTAGATTGCAATAATATGCCTGTCCCATTCAATATTTAAGTTATATATTAATTAACCTTCGTTCGGAAGAAAGCGCTCCTCAGTTACATTTGAACCCACGCTCTTTCCCCTGTATGAAATTTTCCCTTAAATAGAGCCATTGACAGGATTTTAGGAAGACGATTTACTATAGGTTGTCAAAATGGTTTAACATAACTTTAAAAAAGGGATTAACTATTTCTGGTGTTCTGACTGGCCATAGTAAATCATAGTGCTTGTTGTTGTGGTTTTTAGGTTCAAATTGCCTTTGTAGATTTGAGAATTGATTTCAAAGACAGGGAATTAGAACCTCCGAGAACTAGCCCCCTAAATTACCATTGCAAGTTTGTTCGATTAGGAAATATGAACACTGCCTTAAAAATGACGACGATTTTGTTCCTCTAAAAAAAAATATAATTTTTTTGTTGACAGGCATGAAAGAAAGAAATAGGTTAATGTAATATACCTTGCCAGTTGTTCATATATTCAGGCAAGACCAATTTATTAACTACCACTTAATCATCTTTGTTCTGTAATATATTTTATATTACTCCTTGGTACTGATGTCGTGGTGTTACCATGGATCTCTAGACACCAGGACTGTTCAAATTCGAGAGCCATTCTTCTTCATTAACTATTAAGGTACGTTGGTTGAAAGTAGCTTTTAAGCACGTGCAGTATATTCAGGCAAGACCAATTTATTAACTACCACTTAATCATCTTTGTTCTGTAATATATTTTATATTACTCCTTGGTACTGATGTCGTGGTGTTATCATGGATCTCTAGACACCGGGACTGTTAAAATTCGAGAGCCATTCTTCTTCATTAACTATTAAGGTACGTTGGTTGAAAGTGGCTTTTAAGCACGTGCGGTTGATACCTTGAGAGGAATAAACACTAATTCTCGACCAAACTACTCAAAGGAACGCCAACGTTCAATCAAATAGGCTTGCCATCTCTTTCTTGATATGCATATACAGTGACAAAGGCAGTGTTGTTTCATTTTCAGCGCTGTATCGGCTATTGCGAATATTTTGTCAACATGGGATTACAGAGGAATATTCAATACACAGGATTGAAGAAATTAGCCATTGTATCGTTCTCATTAGTCACTATCACTGGTGTTGTCATGGCAACAGGTAAATATATCAGACAAGCTTTTAATAATCATGACATACCTAAATTTATCCTTATCAACACTCTTTTAGCTTTCCAGAAATGTATCAACTGCTGTTATTACAAATTTCCCAAAAATTATATACATGTATTTGATAAAAAAATTATTTTATTTTATTGTCTTGATCCACTTTCTGTAGATTTCAACATCAGCTTGGTTGACGGGACAGGTGAATTTGAAGGTCGTGTTGATGTCTTCTACAATAACATGTCCGGATCTATATGTGGAAACGATGACTGGGATACTCAGAGTGCCAACGTGGTTTGTAAAGCCCTCGGCTACAGTCAAGCCTATGTTGTCTCCTATGGAAGACTGTTCGGGACGACGGGCGAAGTAGTTCATTTCAAGAGTCTTGGGTGTAAGGGAAGCGAAACAAGCATCGCTTCATGCACTTTTGAAGTTGACGATGGGAGCTGTCGCGCCGAGGGGCATGGTGACGCTGGTGTAGTTTGTAAATACGGTACGTCGCACTCACTATGAACATGACGGACAAAGAAAGTGGACAAAATATACAGTTCCTCATTCTACCCTTAACAATTGCTGTGGTAGATAAAGGAACATCCCTTCAATGTTATCATGTAAAAATGTGTAGAACAGGTGAATATGTATGTGACACCTGTTCTACACATTTTTACATAATAGCAGTGAATAGATGTTCCTTTGTCTACCACAGCAATTGTTGAGGGTAGAATGAGGAACTGTATATTTTGTCATCTTTCTTTGTCCGTCATGTTCATAGTGACTGTAACCATGAGACCGACCCCTGCGTTTCCCTATTTTCAGAAGGATAAAATGAGAGAGAGGGTCATATTTTGGAAGTGTACTATCATATAGAACAGAAACATCAACATTTAATTGAAACATCGTACTACAAATTTCTTTTTCTTTTTTGTTGCAACATCACGATGAATAAAGCCTACAGGGAGGGGTGTGTAAAAATGATAATCACAGTCTTAAAACCATTAGTAGATGGCATTGTCGGGAAATCGCAATTGTTTGCTTTTCTGATAAAAACTGGGTGTGGTTCGTTAAAAAAAGCATAATTCATAATCCACAAAAATGAAACGATATCAAGACAATAGCTGTTTGCCGAGGGGTCAGGTTTCTGTCATCGCTCTATTTATTTATTCAGTTTTATTTAAAAACAGGGTAGTCTTTTCAGTGCCAGAGGCCTGCTTTACAAAAGAGCCCTGTACATACAAAGATTTACAAAAAAATAGAATACATTGTAGAAAACAAAGACATTATATAAACAACATACCATAAGAGAGCTAAAACAGCTTAAAAACTAGATCAAAATTAACATAAGGCCTGAACTATTAAACATTAAGATATTATTGATACAATACAAAATACAAATACAAATACACATGCCATAAATAAATAACAGACATAAAATCAAAAGGGTAAAAGGTAAGAAATAAAACTACTACAGACTACACAACTACAAACAAACAAAAACAAACAAAACTAACTGTAATAAGTCATAATATAACATTAGGTACCAGTGCATGCATTAAAGTGGAGGGAGTGATTTAATTTGTTTTTTGAACATTTGGAGTGAAGTTGCCGTGCGAATATGAGTCGGGAGATTGTTATAGATGCTTGGAGCGATGAAAGAAAAAGATCGTTTTTTAAATTCAGTCTTGGGTTTTGGGATAAATAAGGGATTCAAGGTAGAATGACGAGTAACATAGTAAATTGGACGTTTACAAGCAAAAGGTTCTAAATAATAAGGGGCTAGATTATTGAGTATTTTGTAGACGAAAATGCAGTAGTGGTAGTTGATTCTATTTTCAACACTTTGCCATTGAAGAGTGCTTAAAAGGATGTCTTTTGGGGTTAGATAGTCTGCATTAAGGACTAATCTTGCATATCTGTTCTGCGTCCTCTGTAATTTGAGTAAATCTTTCTTTTTGCACTTGCCCCAAACAACTGAACAGTAATCTATATGTGGAAGAATGAGGGAGTAATAAAGATGTTTCAGTAGGCTTTGGTTCAAATAACTCTTAATCCTTCTAGTGCATGCAATAGCCCGATTAATCTTATTAGTCACATTCAAAATGTGTGGTGTCCAACTTAGACTTTGGTCAAGGGTTACGCCTAAATATTTGATCTCGGTAACATTCTCAAGATAGTCTCGTCCATGACAGATTTTCAAAATTTGGTTCTTAGTTTTATGTTTCGTTCCAAAGACCATCACTTTAGTTTTCTTTGCATTTATTTCCATATTATTTATTTCAAACCATTTACGCAGTAAATCATAATATTTTTGTAGTTTCTTCTGACTGCTTTTTAAATTGTTACCTTTACAAAACAGTGCCGTGTCATCAGCGTACAGAGCAATTTTGGTTTGTTTACTAAATTTTAAGTTACACATATCATTAAGAAATAAACAAAAAATTAGGGGGCCCAAAATAGACCCTTGGGGCACACCAGAGTAAATCTGTAGAAAATTGCTTTGGACACCTTGAAATGAGACGCATTGTTGCCTATTCGTTAGGTATGAAGAGAACCAGTCTAATTCAACAGAATTAATACCATAATATGGCATTTTTAATAACAATATTTCGTGAGATATAACATCAAACGCCTTTTTGAGATCAAGGAATATCGCCCCTGTTATCAAACCACAGTCAATATTGTTTAACAAGTAATCAGTTATTTCAATTAGACAAGTTGCAGTTGAATGCTTTGGGCGAAAACCCGATTGGCGCTGAGATAGCAGTTTGTATTCTTGGAGATACTCATAAAGCTGGGCATGGACTGCCTTTTCAAGTATCTTGGACAGACAGGACAATAAAGAAATTGGCCTATAATTGCCAATGTCACTTGTTTCACTACTTTTTGGTACTGGAATAATCTTGGCTCTTTTGAAATCACTTGGGAAGCATCCTGAGCTTAGAGATTTGTTAAAGACTATTGAGAGTGGTTCAGCAATAAAAGGGGCAGCGATTTTCAATAATCTTGGATGTAAGTCATCCAGACCAACAGCTTTGTTAACATCAATTTTCCCAAGTTCTCTTTTTACAAACTCCGAATCTATGCTTTGGAATTTAAACGTTGATCCAACCTTTGATAATGTATTCAAGGAATTAAAACTTTGTTGGTTAAGAGGAGAATGTCGTTTTCCAACACTAACAAACAATTCATTGAAAGACGTTGCAATTTCTACTTTATCTGAAGTCATATGAGTCCCTGTGTTAATATTTGGATTAACTGAAACCTTTTTCTTCGGGAGTAATTTTTTCAGGACTTTCCACGAATCTTGCAATTTGTTTGCACATTGTTGAAATTTGTTGCGAAAAAAGTCCCTTTTCAGCTTTTTATTTAAGATATTTACTTTATTTCTGAGATATTTATATTTATTCCAAAGTTCATTGATTTCCTGCCCTGCTTCTGCTGATTTTTTAAGTTTGTCAAACTTTCTTTTATAATAGTCACGATCCCTAGATAGAGCCAGGTATTCAGTTGTAATCCAAGGAGACCCATTTAGTTTCTTTCTTACTGTAACATGGGGAGCATGTTTATCAGCTAATACCTTGAATGCTTCACTGAATTTCTCCCAGCAATACTCTACGTCCTCTTCGGACGATAATAGATCATTCCATTGTATTTTACATAGGTCTTCGACAAAATCTTCGACGACAAAATGCCTAAACGATCTAAATGAAAAGATGTCGGGCTTAGCTTTTGGGGTATTATGTCCAAGGATCAAATAGACTAGGGAGTGGTCACTTAGTCCACTTGAAATTGTTCCAGATTGCTTTATATTGGATAACATTGAACTAGAAACACAAATAACGTCAATTAAAGTACTGCTGAAAGGAGTTATTCTTGTTGGTTCTCGGATAAGCTGAGTTAACTGAAAGGTGGAACAAAGTTCATGCATCTTATTTGAAAGGGTATTTTTAGTCAGCATATTGGAGTTAAAGTCACCGAGGACTATAACATTATTTGTAAAAGAAAATACTTGGTCTAGGTTTGATTCTAGGCTTTTAAAAAAGGATATACATGTAGGTTTGCGATATACGACACCTACAAAAAATGGTAATCGATTTCTAGCCCTCAATTCAAACCACATTATTTCCAAATCGTCTTTTTCAAGATCACGTCTTGTAACATATCCTATATTATTTCTTATGTAACACCCAACTCCTCCACCTCGACTACCTCTATCTCTTCTTTCGAAGATGTAACCTGGAATGTCTAACATGTTCGAAGTAAAGGAATCGTCAATCCAGGTCTCAGACATTGTGAATAAATCAACTGAATTGTTACTTATAAAAATTTCAATTTCTTCTTTTTTATTTCGTAAACTTCTAACGTTAAGATGGGATATTGACAATCCTTTATCATAAATACTATAATTTTGATCTACATTCTTAATTAGATTCGTGTCACGTTCTAAGTTTGACTCATTACCGGCGCAGGGTTCACGATCTACGTCTAACTCTTCATTAAAAAATGGCAATTCTTGTAGGATACAAGTTGGACAATTCCAATTTTCAAAATGTTCTTTTCTATCATTGTATTGAGATAGAGATACACGGGCACACGTAATATGGGCCCAATTTTTACAGTTTGTACAGAGAAGAGCTCTCTGATTGCATTTTACTGGTTTCTTGCAACATACACACGCATACTTAATTGGCATGTAAATAATTCACATGGAATAGTAAACGAAACAAAAATGAATAACGAAAATAAACGTTGTTAGCCAAAAATCACAGAGAACGAAATGAACATGCGTTAAATCAAAATAAGATAAGATTTCGACAAAGAAACACAGCTTTTCAACAATTTATGCCTAGTTTCGATAAGTCTTTTTCTCTGACAATAGTCACCTTTTCGCCGTTCGGTTTCTTGACAGTAATTTTGCCATCTTGTGTCCAGAGTTTGTAGTCTTTACTTTCCAGACCTCTTTTGACTTTCCAGTAGATTTTATTACGATGTTGTGTCAAGCTTTCATTGATAAAGATGGACTTTGACTTACTGGATGTTTTTCGTAGACTAAATCTTGCCTTGTAGACAGAATCTCTCTACATGTCGGATCTGACCAAACCCCGATTCGAAAACGACTCGGGTCTTTCAGACAGAGATTGAAATCTTGGGAAATAGGTCTGATTGATATCTACACAAACACACACACACACACATGCACTCACGCACAAATACACACACATCCCCACAATTCGTTTCAAATTGGTTACCGTTTAAAGATAAAGTTGAGTTCTGGTCATGTGATTGCATTGTGAAAGAAACGGTGTGGAATCTATCAGAAAAGGTTGATCATCTAGTATATAAGTATTCGTGTGTATTGCAAGGTTCTGGAATCATCAAAATGATAAGGAATTTGGCCAAATCTTCGCAAAGTTACAAGTACTGTACACATAATGATGTATATGGGACTACACGAACACATGGCGAAAAAATCCTACCCGGATTTTTACGATGTTTCATGTCATATTTAGAATATGAAGGCATTTGAAGAGCCATGCTTTTCAGGGAACATGTTTAATCTGATGTTCTTCCACCCTTGCATAATGATAAAGCTCACAACTTATTTTTTACCTCTTCCCAGAACTCAACTTTCTCTTTAGAGGACTCCCGCTCATTCCTTTTCCTCATAACTGTCGTTTAAACCTAGATGCATTATATAAAGCAAAGAAAAATTAAAATCATCTTCGGTTGATCTTTTCACTTTCCATCAGGTATTTGCACAGGTAGTTGTGTGTTGTATAGTTGTCCTGTAGACCTTTAGAACATAACTACCATCGTGTCCTATGCGCGTTGAACACGAGGCGTCTTTGTTCTAACGTAGGACTGTGCCAGCTAGTGGTTCGGCCTTAGATGTGCTAAGGTATATTGGGATCGCAGAAAATGCAAATGCAAAATGCAAACATTGAGCTATATTACTGGTGTTTTTAGTAATTGCCTGTTACAGGCTTGGTTATCGCAGATAATAACATAGCATTAGGAAATGACGCCTTGCGCGGCTGCAACATGCATCGAACGCACCTATTTTGATACAAGTTACAAACTTTGACAAGATTGTTACATACTTCATAATAATTTACAGATACGCCGACTTCTGTGAACCTCACCAGAGGGGCCGCTCCAAATGAAGGTTTTGTTGAGGTCAAAGTTCGTGGGATATGGGGCGCCATCTGCGGGGGCTCACAGTGGAATTTCAATGATGGAGATGTCATCTGTAAGGCCGCTGGCTACAATCGAGGAGATATACTGTTTCGTGTTAACCTCTTTGGAAAGTCCGAGGCTCCCATATCATTTGATATGATAACTTGTCCCGGATCCGCACGTTCACTTGATTCGTGTACCCTGTTAGACGTCAGAACTAGCTGCTCAGGAGATGTATACGCTGGAGTTGCCTGCGATGCATGTAAGCAAGAATCGTCCCCATTTCATGTGTGCCGCTCGTAAACCAACTTGGCCCCGTTCGATTTTAGGCTGCCGAACCATCCCAAATTACCCTTCAACTAGGACATGGGTTTCCTTTCCATATCAGTAACACGAAAGATTGATTGCTTAATACATATTTTGATTATTGGTATATACATGTAGATGTCATATTCCCCCTCCAACCAGATTCTTAATTATGGAACGGTAATTCAAATTCAAGTTTATTTGTCTTTATTCCAACATGATTGTAATACAATTTAAAAACATGTATAACATGGAACAGCTCATAAAAGGATAAGTTATAATGAACTAGTCAATATATTGCATTTTAGTAAAATAGAAAGACGGGGAGCCACACTGTTCTACTCGTAGCTACTTGCTCCCTCTATATAGAAAACAATGCCTAATCGGTGACCATTGGTCCCCATTATCCTCTTTTTCTTATGTTAACTGAGAGCTGAGTTGATGATATAACCACCTGTCCATGCAGTGACCTTGCAGGGCGGTTTAATCCCTCCTATAAATTAGTACAGATAAGCTAGCTTAGCTTGTAAAAGTCAGATCCCTTAAAGCAATATCATTTTTTTAAACAGCCTGGTTATATAATATTCCCACATTTTTGTTCCGTATTCTCCTCTCTATATCACTATAAGGCCTACAATCATTTGGGTATTTCATATCGCATGAACCATAGTCTTATTAATCTTCTCAGATCAGGATAATATGCTTCGGCTTTCAAATGGCACTGGACCACATGAAGGTCGTGTTGAGTTCTTCTACGATGGAATGTGGAATGGTTTGTGTGGAAAGAAAACGGATGCCTCTGCAGGAAACGTTCTTTGCCGCAGTCTTGGATATGACCGTGCATTCGCTGTTCTACAACACGGTGGATTCGGCGATGATACAGAGGCCTTCTTTGATGGAATCAGCTGTCCAGCAACTCAAAGTTCATACCAGAAGTGCCGTCTCTTTAAGTACCGGAGTAATTATTGTTCCAAGGATTTCGGCCATTTATCAATTAGCTGTGACATTCGTAAGTTATTTCTTTAATTTCTAGCAAATTTATAGTTATACATTTAAAGACAATTATAAATCTTAACTTGACAGTCTGGGAGCTCTCATAGATGCCAAGAAGAGCAATCGCGGATCTATGAAAGGGGAATTGGTTTCAGTAAAAGTTGTTGACTGAAAAAAAAACTCGTTATGTAAATTTTAAGCAAAATCGGAATAAGGATAAACAAAGCCGGTATTCTTTGAATGCTGAGACAATTAATAATGATTTCTAGAATGTGTTGTATATATATATATATATATATATTGGTATCCCGTACAAAAATACTCTTCCATCATTAGAATTGAAAATGGAGCATATTTCAAATCTTTCTAATTTTTCGTGTGTGCCTACACAACAAAATGGGAGTGGTTCTCCAAGTTTGACATCACAAATATTAATGAAAAGATTAACAAATGATTTTTTTTTTCTTTCTCCATAGAATAATTAATTTCAATTTTAAGACAAAAGCATTTAATTCCCCCCAAAATGTTATTTCGGACACTTTTATTTATACTGTACGTGAAAGTGTTCGATTTTTCTCTCACTTCCATTCCAGCGAGCGTAAGTTGGTTCCTGTTTAATGATCAATAAGTCGCATTTCACGCTTCTCATGTTGTTGTAATGTAATGATCTTCTACTCACGTGACTCAGATGAAAATATCGATGTCCGTCTTACCGGAGGTAGCGGAGATCATGAAGGTCGTGTAGAGGTGTTCTTCGACCAAGCTTGGGGCAAGATCTGCGCTAATGACCTCTGGACATTGGATATCGCTGACGTCGTGTGTAGAGACAAAGGCCATGATCGAGCTTTCATTATCTTCTACGACGATACATATGGCCAAGGTGACCTCATATCGGTGCAATTTGATGAGGTGGACTGCACCGGCGCAGAAACCAATCTGACGTCATGCACAGCTTATAGATACCAGAAAAGTTTTTGTGAAGATGGCGCTTTCGAAGCAGCAAGTGTTACATGCACTTCAAGTGAGCTGTTCATTACATTTTACTACTCATTTATTAGTTATGATTGTGATTAAGTTATGATAAAACATCGATAATTTTCTGTTTCGTTTTTTCTGAGACGCACTGTATAATAATTTAGTAATAGGTGTACCATGCAACAACTAATTGTTTCCACCTGTGCATAATCTTCATTCAAATTCGTATGCTTTGGGGTTACTTAATTTAACAGTTCGGCTATAACCAGGGTAAACGCCATATATTATTGCACAGCGTAACGGATATAAGCGCTATTAAAGAAGCCATGCATTATTATTACTCTAATTCATTTTTTATAAATGTTTCCACATTCAGAATCGGCGCCTCAAGTCGACATCAGGCTAGCAGATGGCAGCGGAGCCCATGAAGGGCAAGTCGAGTTCTTCGTCAATGGCGATTGGCGCAAAACCTGTGGTGAAGAATGGACATTAGAGGAAGCAGACGTATTCTGTCGTTCACTTGGATATGTTAGAGCCTTCGCTCTCCTGCAGGACGGCAGTGCGTTTGTCAGCAGTGGAAATACATCACTCTTCTTTGACGATCTACAATGTACTGGATTTGAAGATAATGTTACCGAATGCCGAATGTTTCGATATAAGGAAAGGACCTGCGATTCTACGTACGGTGCCACTTCAATATCATGTGAAACAGGTTTGAAGCCATGTTGCTGATTTTCTTCAATTTTAGCATTCAATATTCTTTTTGTGAAACCAATCTCATGTTCCGTTAGACGTTTTGCTTACGACACTTTTATCCCAAGGCTATTATTAGTGATGTGCAATTCCATTTCGAAGCGTAGTGCAAGACCAGAATAGACAGCCTAGAGCTTAAATGTATCGACAAAGAAATTGTTTGTAAATATTCACATTCATTTAGATTTAGTAGAGGCCGCCTACGATCGAGGGTAATACAGACAAGTTTTTGAATAAGCAACATATCGTAATAGACGTTAAAATGTCCATCGAATAGACATCCATTTTTCAAACCACGAAAACATAATTGCTCCAGGTTTGGATCTTCGCACAAATACTTTATGTATTTTTATTGCCTACTTGTATGCTATTTAATACCACTGGTTAGGCTTCAGAGACCCTGATATACAGTTGTCAGAAAAATATTATGCACTTTTGAAAATTCCTTTTGTTTCAAGTAGGTTAAAACACCAGTAAAGTAAAACTTCCTCGTACGTGATAGACCATTTGTGTGGGGAAATTCCTAATGATTGACGGCTCAAGAAGGGGTTAGGTGATAATGTCAAAAGTCCATAGCATCAACTGATGATGCCTCCTTATTCTGTAGACATGTGAAAACGCATGGTGTTGAACATAAATGTTCTCTCTTCCTCCATACAGACAAGCACATCAATCTCCGTCTCGCCGGAGGACGAGATTCCTACGAAGGTCGCGTCGAAATCTTCTACGATGGATCATGGGGGTCGATTTGTGCCGAAAAGCCTTGGAGTATTGCCACTGCTACTGCTGTGTGCCGAATGCTTGGATTCGACGCCGAAGACTTTGTCGCATTTTACGATGACAATCGCTTCGGTGACCTTGCCGAAGAGGTTCGCTTTGACGAGCTTGACTGCGACAACGTAGATAGTATCACTTCTATCAAGTCATGTCGCCTACTGAAGTACGGAACTGGTTACTGTGACAGTGGATACGCAAGCGTTCAGTGTGACCAACGTAAGTATTAAGAGCCTAAATGATTGGGCGGGGGTGGAGTTCATTAATGTGAACCTATGGCACCCAAGGTATATCCTGAAGTACTCTTAGCAACAGGATTGACAAATAAAGAGACAAACGTTAGCGACGTTTATAAAGACATGTTACGTTGCAAGGGTATTGAAATGATACTGGAATGGGACTAAAGTTCATGATGAAATGTAAAACAATTACTTCTGTACGGTTATGTTCATAACGTGATGAGATAGGCAACATATATTATTAACTGAGCAATTCGAGCCACTTATAACTGCCGTTTTCATTATTATAATTAATATTTCAGCTCTAATAACTTCAACTAAAGAGGGAACAACGACTTCTCACATGTCCATGTCATCGGCCTACCAGGGAACTACGACGGCACACGCCGCTACTAATAAAGCAGTGTCTACAATTTCCACCACCCCAGAAACCACACAAACAGTTTTCATGACTGATGAAGCGTCCACTGCAAACGTAGATGAAGACCAAACAACACGAAGAAGCACGACTATCACTAATGAAGCTGTGTCTACAATTTCCACCATCCCAGAAACCATACGAACAGTTTTCATGACTGATGAAGCGTCCACTGCAAACGTAGATGAAGACCAAACAACACGAAGAAGCACGACTATCACTAATGAAGCTGTGTCTACAATTTCCACCATCCCAGAAACCATACGAACAGTTTTCATGACTGATGAAGCGTCCACTGCAAACGTAGATGAAGACCAAACAACACGAAGAAGCACGACTATCACTAATGAAGCAGTGTCTACAATTTTCACCACCCCAGAAACCACACAAACAGTATTCATGACTGATGAAGCGTCCACTGCAAACGTAGATGAAGACCAAACAACACGAAGAAGCACGACTATCACTACAGATAATACAGCAACAACTGATCAAGAAAGCCAGTCGACGCTGGAACCTGGGAACACGGATGCTTTCCCCTCTGTGCTCCCTAGTGCCCCGGCTGCTCTCGATTTCACCACAGCCTTAACAACAACAACCCACGTGGAGACCAACACTTCAACACACTCACCTACCATTGAACCAACCAGTGATGTCCAAACCTTATTGCTAACAACGCTTGTCACCACAGAACTGCAAAATGACGCGACTGATTCCCACGATGTCATCACAACTACCAAAATGGAAGGGTCATCGGTCATTCCAAGTACACCGAATAAGGAGTCTCCGTCCACCATCGAAATTGAGACAACCCCAGTCAGTACCACCGAATCGCTTACAACCATCTCTTATGAAGCAGTGACATTACAAAGTAAGCAGTATATACACTGGGTTTTTTCCACGCAACAATACCAATGACTGCATTCACGGGGGGGGGGGGTGGAAGGTTAATTGCAGATGGCATAAATTTGGTGATTACCACAAGCCATCACCAAAGTTTCTCGTTGGTCAGGAGGAGCTAATATAAACCAACAATTGCTAACAGTTTCATGCTCCTCCAAGTTGAGAGAGGGGTAATCATTCTTGTGATGATTAGCATTAAGATTTGAAAGATCTATTTCACATCTATGATAATGATAAAAATATTGGGATCTTGTCTCGCACTCACATCTATCAGACTTAACACTCCTGGTGCTCCCAATTTTTACCATGGCTGCCATTATGGCGCTCTAGCACTTCAAGGAATTAATTCCTGCCAGGTACCCTTTTACATCACCTGGGTTGAGTGTGGCAAATGTAGATCAATGTCCTACCAAAGGACATTAGTGCCGTGGCGGGACTCAAACCGCGGACCTCGTGATCCACAAAACGGTGACGTATCCACTCGACCACGACACCTCTACAATGTACATGAATATTACCTAAAGGATAGAAAAGTTTGGTAGCTTTGTATATGAAAACTATTTTTGAAACACCATTTAATTTGTCGATTATTTCGTTTCATGACAAAAATGAAAAGAGTGTGTTCAGTACAATGATACCTTAATGCTAACCAACAAGATTTCGATCGCGTTAATAATTATCACTTACTTTAATCAAAATTGTGAAGGCAGTTAATGCATGCCCGAGGAATTTGGAGCAATGTTCATAGAGTTCAGTGTGATCTTTTTGTACGTAATGGGTATCCAATTTACAGCGAGTCCGCAAACTACACCAAACACCAGCAACGCAACGTTACTTTACACCCCACCTGTGTCCACTACTACGGGGGCATCATTGACCACCGAAGTGCTTGAAGTAGAGACCATGTTGATGACAATTTCTACGACATCGACTGATACGACATCGAATGATACATTGACGTTGACATCGAGTTCTATGGAAAATGAGATCGATGTCTACTTCACCGAGACTACGACACCGGGCACCACAGGCGATAGATTAACCATCATTGCACAAGTGGGCATTGATTCATTTATTATCTACTGCCACCTTTTACACAGGGTTATTGTAAAAACTACCACTTTATATAGTTATATAGAATATGAATTTAAACAAGAAATCTAAAATGAAAGAAAAAGACTTTGTAGTGCAGTCTTGACGATAGTTATTTGGTTTCAGCTTAATCATCATCATCATAATCATTATTAATTAAAGTCAAAATTGTCCCTCTTACGAGGGGTTACTTATTTTTACTGACACTCCCTATGTCTACTTCCTCGTGTCTCGAGCATCATGTTCGTTTAAACCCACCTTACTGCTTTCTTTCTTCACCATATCCTTTCATGACATTTTCCGTTTTCTGTGTACGTGGTAATGATAATAGTAATAATAATAAAGAAAACGATAATAACAGTAATAATGATAACGATAATAACAATATTTGTAGAGCGTTTGATACTACTGTTTTGAAGAGCTGTACTATTTAAATATTCGGATTGATTAGATGGAGATAATTGTAAGCTCCATAATTCCCACTCCATGGTACGGATGCAGGATCATGTTGAGGGCCATGTTACGAAACATAATTCACTTTCAAAGTTTCATCGAGTTGAACTGAATTTATCTACTGAAATCGATTTATCTTAAAGAAATAAATGTGCTGTAACCTATCATGATCCTAATTACATCTCTTTATTTCTCTTACCAAGCAAAATTTTAGTAACGCTCGTGCAGAGATTTTGGTGAACGAAGCTTCAAACATCACCTGGAATATACAGCTGGACCGGAATTCCGTCTTATCTGCAACTACAATACTTGAGAAAGCAGAGTCACTACATTCTAAGTCATCCATGGTATGTTGATTCCCAACATTAAGCGAATTTTCAAATGTAGCCCTCATGTTAAGAGCTCTTTCCATCAATTCTGAGTAATAACCATTGCCGTCGGCATCAACTGTCTCCAAATCTCGACTCACGAAGTTGAAATTATGATGATAATATAAGCTCCTTTCCTCCTAGAAGCCAGAGTACAGTCATTGGCAGTAGAATATAGACATCGGGATTTATAATCAAAATAAAATAAACAGGATTGCAGAGACTTTCTAAGAAACAACTCAAGAGCAATTTCAATACCCCAGTAGACATCCCATATAGAAATCATTTTCGTAATAAGTCATTGCAATGTTGATCAACTTTTCAATAGGTAATGTCAAGGACAAAGCAATTAAGATTGTCCAACATTGATATTTAGAAAGTTTGCCCGGATTATTCTTAATTGTTTCCCCTTCATATTGGAACATCTGACGACACCTAGGTGGATGGTGAAGACCGGAAGTCTTGGTGAAGGGTCAGAAGGTAAATGAATCACCCAACCCCACAGCGTTGGGAAAATGGACGCTAAACGATGATGACGATGATGGTGATTTTGTTTCTTCACAATCTATAAAATAATGTGAATACTGTTTTTCCTGTTGGCATAGATGACTGTTGACATGATAACTATCGTGGGTAACTTGATGGAGTGCGATCCCCATGTACTACGAGACGCTCAGACCAGTAACCGTGCTGTTTCCAGGGCGCTACGGGCTCTCGAAAACCAACTGAATCACGTCGACATCTCGATGAAGGCACCCTTCAAATCTTCGCATCCCAACATTGGTGTTCAAGTAAGTATAACCCCTGGTTTCATCCCTTCTTATTATTGGCCACTCTTGTGTATCTATAAAAGCCCATGTTAAGCATGCTATCGTTTGCGTAGATACTTTGATGGCTGCTGACCAGCGGCCAGATTATAACAGTTTTTCTGAGATTTATCTTCCAAATCCCGGATGTTGCTCCTGCTGTTGGGTACACTACCAACTAATCTATTATGCTTTTATTGTAATTAGCAGAGATCATACATACCAAGATTTTGTTAAGATTATTTGTGTTTGTGTCCTTTGTGCTCCTGTTGTGAATGCTTTCTCTGACTATAAATCAGGTTTCCCTTTCAAGCATTTTACGTGTATGTACTAAGCCATTCATTCATAATCAATAGTGATCTGTCAGTTTTTGACAGGTTCAGTGACCCAATCAAAATTCTATATCAAGTGCCTCTCCAAGTTCCTCGGTCTTAAGCCACCCGCTTCATCGTTTCATACCCTGTTGCTCCACTTTCTGTGATTACATCATCTAGAAAGCCTTTACGAGGTCTTCCCCTCTTCTTCTTTCATGAATACGACCTTCTATGATTCTAAGCATCAAGCCCTCATCATGCCGCATTAAGTATCCAAGCCATTTCTTCTGTCTCTCTCTAATCGTTTGAATCAGCACACGCTTTTCTTGAGCTCGATACAACACCTCTTCATTCGAAACTCTGTCTCTCCAAGACACACCTAGTAATTTGCGCCAGCACCACATTTCGACCACCTCCAATCGCTGCATGTCCTTTTTGGCGAGTGTCCACGTCTCTGCCCCCAAACAACAGTACACTCCAGTCTTGGTACACTCCATACTAGAGACTTCACAAGACGCTTTCTCAAACTAAGGTCAATGTTCATCGTCCACCATAAAATTTGAGAAAGGTACAATTCTACACCTTTGTTTTCTAATATCCTCAAAATAAAAGGTGGAAAAGGTGTCCATTGAAGAATTACAGAACGGTGTGACCTTTACAGTCAATCATTCAGACGCCTATGGAATGATCTCAAATGAGGTTTTCAAGACATGGAAGGAGGGCCTCAACGACAGCCATATTACAACATTCAACTCATCGTGGCTCCGGGGGTCTTTAAGTCTACACTGCCGATCCAGAGAATACGCAAATTTAACTTCAGAGAGAGAGGTCCGCGTGGCTTTCTCTGTCTTTCGTTTGCCGAAGCTTTTCGTGGGTCATGGAAGGCGGAGAAGAGGAGGAAGAGAAGGAGGAGCGAAAGAAGGAAGAGGTCGACAAGGCGAACAAATGGCAGGAGGATATAGACAAGAGGCGAACACGCTAGTGATGTCAGCTACACTTGATCCCTCTGTGATCCATTTACTGGAAGTCGATGTAACAGGCATGTTCACACCTATCAAGGTAATCATCATGAACCTGATAAGCGATGTACGCCCCGAATAGTTTATATGAACAAGTTTAAAGATGAGGAAAAGACGGTAGAGCAAAGATAAAGCGCAATTTCTATTCAAATTTAGTCCGTGTATCTCATTTTGGGGGTCAGACATTTTATGTTAATGATATTTTAGGAAGGTAATACTATTCTGTTTGAAAATCGCATTTCATTTAAGGAAATTAAAGGCATTTAAAGCATTAACATCTTCCAGAGAATCCTGCACAAAGATTAACCTTCATATACGATATCCATATTCTCATTTTACAGTATCAGGGATCACGCAGGTAAGATATGGGATCAATTGAACAGTTTCTAGTGGACATTCAATCGGTCCATACCTCAGAGGCATCGTTCTTCAATGCGGTCAACTTAGCTCTCATCACAAATACACGCACACAAACCCTTGAAGATCAACCTTACATTTTATATTTTGTTTTACTATATTTTATTCCAGACAAGCACTGACATATTACGAGTTGGGCAACCGGTGTGTGTCTACTGGGATGACGAAGCCGATGATGCTTTCGGAGCTTGGGGAACATCCGGATGTACCATTGCTGACTATAGGAGTGTCTCTAGACCAGTATGCCATTGTGACCATCTCACAAACTTTGCCGTTCTAATGGTGAGCTTTGAAGTTTCCATTCCTAGTTTGATAGTAATATTTATCAAGTTTATCTCTTTCATCAACATAACCAAGGAAACATAAAATATGTGTTTGATGTGTTTGAACACAAGATTTAAAAGATATAATACATAATAATCAATTCCTAGAACAAGTTGGACTTACCTGAATGACTTGATGTTAATCGATGAACTAGGCTAATGCCATAAGAGGAAAAGACTGGGCATATATTATATATATTTATATATTTACTTTTTCGACCAAGAAAATGCATGTTTGTATTTTGCGCAAAATAAACTGTTGAAAGATTGATTATGATTGGTAGAGAAAAAGTGAGAGATCAAAGAAAATACAGACCAGGGGATGTTTCACAAAACTTGTCATCAGTGACAAATGACAGGTTTTGTTATTTGCTAGTGAAATCCTTGCTTCTGATGAGTTATCAGCAGATTTGTTACTGATTTTTCTCATTTGTCATTGAAAAAAGGCTTTGTGAAACGGATCCCTATTGTTTAATTTATCAATAACACACAGAGTGTCGATGACATTCCCATTTCACCGCCAGCACAATCTTCAACCCGAGATGCTTCAATCTACATAGGCTTCCTCATCTCTATTGCGAGCATTCTCTTCATACTAATTATTTATCTGCTCTCTCCGTAAGTATATAAACCAATTTAATAATTGCAATTTCACCATAATTTTTTTTAATTTGGGGGGAAGGATGTTGTCTTTTTTGTGAGTGTAGATTCTCTGGTTTATATGGGTGACTGTAAAATTGAACAAAGGAAGTTATTGATAAGCGTCTAAAAGGGAATATAGATTGACATTTTTTCATTATTTAATCTTTTATATGTTCTGTATCTTCAGTAACCTTAAGTCCTCACAGGCTATTGGGAGTTTGAAATTTCGATTTTAGTTCTGTTTGAGGGATTTCTAAACGAAAATTCGATCCTGTGCAAATACACATTAGATTAAACCATGGACAGTATTCAACTATATACAAAGGCAGTTCAGAACTTCAGGCCTACATTATTACCTGTTCCAGACAATTTAAAGGACTTTTTGTTATCTAGTATTTAAGCCTATACATATTAAGCAATACCTTTACTTGACAGATAATATATATATACATGTATATAGTTTAATAGTACGTTCATTGAAAGGATATTACGTTCACGGATATGCATAGTAACAAATGTCATGTTCTTAAGAGACAGAAAATGTGTAAATAAGGTACTTCTTGTCATATCTCTCTATTATAATCAATATATTACCATGCTGATATAGTTTATCCTATATTTCTTTCTCTCTTGTATTGATATTCTGTTTTTATATGTTTCAAAGGAAAATCAGGCAGACTCTCCGCGGCAAGATTCTCATTGGAGAGTTCATTTTCTTGCTTTGCTTTCACATCGTGTTCCTGTGCGTCTTATACACCGACAAGTGGACGAGTGACCCGGAAGTGAAAGAGAAAGTGTGCTTTGCCCAGATGGTTGTATTTCACTACACCGCCCTGGCGTCTGCTAGCTTGATGAGCATGCACGGCATCAGTTTGTACCTAGCCTTTGTCAAAAATTTAAACATGGATTCTCGATCGTACCGATGCAAGGCTGCGTTACTAGCATTAGGTAAATACCCTATGATGTTGTGATGTCTGCGGTATGAAGTAACAACATACATAGTTGTGTGTGTCCATTGTGGAGCGATCCCATGATTTCAATCACGTGTCAATAAATAGTTTTTTCTCTTACTTTTTATTTCGTGACTAAAGATCGATAAGATATTCTCCTAGTAATAAACAACAACAACAATTACAAAAAAGTGAAAAATCCGAAAATGACAAAGTTCCTTTGATTGTGTGCAACTTCAGTCATTTAACACATTATAGTCAACACGACATTTTAAGGTCAAATACTAAATTACGTCCCTTTTTGCGTTAATAACTTTGTAGGTTTACCAGGTGTGGTAGTGCTCATAACTGCCGTATCTGCAAAGAACTATTGCCTCTTCACAGAAGGGTATGTATTTTAATAGAAACTTTACCCATGTCATATGTACAATTCTGACAATAACCAATGGAAAATGGAGAGTCTAAATAATTAGCATCATAATTAACTCTGTTTTATAATTATGTTGAAGGAGAGACTGCCGATGATCTAATCTTATGATGTATTTACAATTGCAAGTGTTCCATTTAATACTTTATTGGATCGATGGTGCGTTATAAAAATTAATGAATAGTTTTGTATTGGTATTTTCATTGTTCTTCGTTTATTGTTAGTATAAATAGTAGTAGTAGTAGTAGTAGTAGTAGTAGTAGTAGTTGTAGTAGAAGTAGTAGTAGTTTCAGTATTAAGAGAGGTAGTAGAAGTAGTAGTAGTAGTAAATAGCATTGACTACACTGTCATATCACATCATCATTGTAAATCTATTCAAGAGAGTGGTTTTTTTTCTCCGAAAATTTCTTCGATTTGTCTGTGTAATAGGTTGTTTTCCTGAAAAGGGGGATGTTATATATATCAAAGTAAAGGTTGGTGTATGTGTGAGGGTATAAAGAAGGGATGAACTGGGTCATGTGCAGTATCCCGATATTAAAGTATGTTTCAAATGTGATTTATCTTTCATGTTTCATTGTTACACTATAAACAGGTGTTTCTTCGGCGTGTGGTCTATGATCGGAGGTCTTGTGGCACCGATTGGCCTTCTTCTTCTTTTGAATGCATCCATCTTAATCCGCGTCCACTTCCCGTCCCATCGCCTGGCTCCGGATCCTCAAGAGCAGAATATGGAAGTGGCCATGCCAAAGTTACAGAGCCGAGAGCACGCGTGGATCGCAGTCTGTGATATTATTCTGCTCTGTCTTTCTTTGACTTTCGGATACCTCCACGTGCTGTCACCTACCGACCGGACAGTACAGGCTGTGCTAATTGGGTACAAAGTCCTGCAGGGCTTATCTTTCGTTCTCTTGCATTGCATTATTCCTCTAGATGCAAGAAAAGAGATGAAAGAAATTCTTGCTTCGTGTCGGTTGATGCCTTTCCTCCACGCTTTTCCATTTTTCTCCCGTGCTGTGATAACACGTCCTATCAATCAGACAAGGGATACGAAACCACAAGCGCGTAGTGACGTCATCACTGGACCCGACAGAGACGTTGAGCCTACCATTCCAGCGGATCCTGGAACCTACACGTATCCGAAACCATCTACTGCGCGGCCAACGTTTGATGATGAAGTAATAACTCCGAGACCTCGTCTGAAACTTGAACCTCTTGGTCCGGTTGTTCGCAGACCCGATATCCTTCAACGATCCCCGGTACTCCGTCTGCTGACTGATCAGAACCTGATGGCTGGACCTGACTTTGGATCCAGACCTCTCGGACATGCATTCAACATACCGCAATTACCACAAATCCAGGCCCAGAACAGACCCATTGAAATAAGTTCAGCGAAACCTACATGCGATGAAAAAGTAGTGTCCAGTCATTTTCCAGATGGTAATCAACAACTCTGTCACAACGACCAGGCCGGTAGGAATGACGAGACGCAATCTTACATGTCGAGTTCTTACAAGGGGTCTATGAGAAGGTCCCTTTATGACGTTGACTCGGAGTCAATCTTGTAACTCTAAAGGCTTGTTCAAATGTCGCGCGGTAAACCGCCTCAAAAGATACATATCCAAGTTCGCTTGATACGTCACATTATCAAGAAAATGGCTGCGCCCACGTCATGATAAAAGGCATTTCACTATGCCAATATAAATCGTCAATATTGTATATCAAAGGGCAGGTATACATCTTATTATTCAGAATACTTACGCTTATTCTTTGGGGTGATGTTTCCTTTTATTATTTTCGGAGTCATGTAAGGTTTGAACGATGACAAGCCGCGTGCCTCAGTTGGATCCTAGCTTTGTGCTTGAATACATACATAATTCAGAATAAACATTTACAACACAATGAAACAAATTTGAAAAATGCAAACAACTTAAAAACAACTTTCGCAACTTTGGCAACATATATATATATATATATATACATACGTATTTAAACATTGTATTTAAAAATGTGAATGTAATTCAAAATGACGATCTAAATCTAAATGTTTATGTAAATAGGATTGGAATTCAATTGGCAGAATACTTTTTTCCAGTCGGTAAAAAGGCCTTATCGGCCCCAGATTGAAGACACTCGTGCCACCCTTCTGTCATTTTTTTGCCGATTTGTCGTTTCCTTTCACTGAAGATGCTATCATACCCTAAAACCTCGATTTTACTATTGAAGTAATTACGAATTTTAATCAGGAAGAGTGTAATTGTTCCGGTTTTATGCACAAGTAAAGCCGTTTAATAGTATCTCATGTACACTGTCGCTCAAAACGGTGGAATATTTTTTTTTATCCCAATTGATGGAATTATTTTAAAAATAATTTAAAAATACTAGATCTAGATAATAGTATACATTCTCAGATTTTATTGAATAATGATTTGCCAATGTGTGTTTTGCGTGACTGCTAAAGCATGTATATATGCTACTATGTTTATCAACTAGGGGACCTATGCCCTTAAGTCATAAATTACAGTAATGAGGATCAATGCCCCACAAAGGGCACTAAGATAGAACATCGACACGGTGTTGATCCTGGGGCCTCACAGTTACGAGGCCATTGCTTTGTCACTGAACCATGACTGTACCCAGCGGGGGCTAGGGTAGGGGGCAGTTTCCATAAATTAAAAAAAACACATAAAAGGCAATAAATTTTCAATAATTTATTGCATTCTACCCCGGTCCCCAACATAAAAAAATCTTCTGTGTGCCCATGCCTTGAACCATAATGCAAGGCCGTCCAGAGGATTTTTTTATGTTGGAAACCGGGGTAAAATGCAATAAATTATTGAAAATTTATTGTATTTTCTGTTTTTTTTTTTAATTTATGGAAACTGCCCCCTACCCTAGCCCCCGCTGCGTACAGTCATCGTTCAGTGACATAGCAATGGCCTCGTAACTGCGAGGCCCGAGGATCAAAACCGTGTTGATGTGCTATATAAGGGCCCTTTTGTGGGGCATTAATCCTCATTATTGTCATTTATGACTTAAGGGCATAGGTCCCCTAGTTGATAAGCATAGTAGCATATACATGATTTAGCAGTCACGCAAAACACACATTGGCAAATCATTGTTCAATACAATCTGAGAATGTATACTATTATCTAGATCTAGTATTTTTAAATTATTTTTAAAATAATTCCATAAATCCGGATAAAAAAAAAATATTCCACCTTTATGAGCGACAGTGTATGTCAGTGAACTTATCACTTGTATTCTTTTATGGTTGTTTTACGGTATGTTTGCATAGTTTATGTGCACCTTTTAGGCAATCGTGAAGTGCGGAATATATCTAAATCTCTTTTACATTTAGTTTAAAAAAGATTATTGTGCAGTGTCCATATTGTGCTACTTTGTACAAAAGTATGTTCGATTAACATTTATTTATTGATTGATTGATTGATTGATTAATTGATTGATATTTAATACTTATCACAACAACAAAGGATTTTTAAAGACAGGTTTCATAACTGTGGTTTTCTTTTCTACTTGCTTCAATAGTTTGTATTTATAGCGCGGTATTATATAGATTGGCAAAATATTTGACAGTTTATTCTGAAATGTGTTAGCCAGTGCAATGTGTTTTTTTATTCATGTGCAGGTGCATTTGTAGACTTGATTTATTTTGTGTAACCAAGTGTTACTTATAAAACACATGTTTTCTTAATTTAAGATTTTAATTCAAAACTTTTGGTTGTTCGCCTATGTTTCCAGTAAGTAATTTTGTATAAACTTTCCACAAAAAACATGTTTTGTGTTAGTCTGATGGAGAGAAAGTTATTGAGTGTAATTGTTAAAATTTCATCAATTCAAACAAATTCTGCCATGGGTAGAGTCTACATTCTATTGATAATGTGGTACAGTTATTACACAAAATAAAATAAACCTGTGTACAAAAAAAAATGATTTCATATACATGTATGAAGCTTGATTACTCACTTTTCAATCGGAAATTACTTTATAAATGTAAATACCTCCTAGTAATGTATTCCTTTGGACAAATACATGATTATTTAACTAGTAATTGTAATTGTTTTATCTGTTTGTTATTCTCTTCCGTCTATTTTTCACGATGCGTTGCTGTCTGAAGCATGTGGAAACATGCAGTGTAAGTCATATCGATATTTTTCACATCAGATGTTTAATTGCAGAAAACAAAGAATCACCTTTATCAATAAATATTTGTCATTACCTACATTTCTAATTGACCATGCGACGCTTTGTTTCTTGGGTCTTGTAACTTTTAAGATGAATTAGAAAACCTTTTTTTTTTAATGTAAATGTTTGGATCTCTCGCTGTCCCTACATTCAATCATTCCAACACTATCCCGACAAAATTGGTTACTAATAAAGATGACCTGTGTTGAAACCCGCACATATTCATTTAGTTTTTCGCATACCACTGCACTTTCTTTTAAATATGTAACGAAAATACAGAAAGCTCCGTCTGTTCATATTATAAACTAAACAAAGCGATGATTATGCAATGACAGGAAACATATAGTCGATCAAACTTGAGTTTTTTTTGTTTTTGTAATAGGTTTATTATATGGGTTCGTTTGTTGTAAGGGGCCTGTAATGTTATCTGGCATAAATTACTGTAAACAATATTGAGAAATGCACAATTTATTGAAGGTTTCGGTAACACCATGGTAGCTTTATTTTATAAATTATTCAAATTAATTATTATTTACCGTATATGGGAGAACTTCACGTCGCAAATGAAATAACGAGCTCAGGGCACAGGTGAAGAAACTATTCACAAGATTGTCTATATGTACCCCAAGCGCCATGATGGTAGTTATGTTAGTTGGTAGTTAAGGATTTATAGAAAATCCTGTGTAAATCAACAGAAGTTAAAATTGTTGAATTGGTAGACGAATCAATGAACAGTAGATGAGATTTGATCCTAGGAAATCGACCTTGTGTTCGACCATGCGACCATTGATATAAGAGGATTTTACAAACATCTCATATAGTAACACTATTTTTATACCAATTTTTCTTGATTTGAAGGGTTATATATGCCATTTTATTTCTAGTATTCAGTATGCAGTATGATATATTCATGTTTGTACAAATACGACTAAGTACATGTTAATACAAATAAGCACAAAATAATCTTGTTTTCGTACAAAACAACTTTTTTCGGATGTTAATATATATGATATATACCTCATAACTATTACTATACAGTAATATAAATCTTAGCAGAAGTGTTATATAGATTGCGAAATTGCTTTGCACAATAATGAAACAATTATAAATTAAAAGGATGATACACGTATATTGAGTTGATTAAGAGCATTTTAATTCTTTCAAAACGAATTGTTAAATGGATTCAGTCTCGATATGTTTGTCGCAAGATGTCAAAGATTAAATTATTAAAGTGATCACCATGCACAGTTTAAAGTGTAATCGAATTGTAAAAGCTGTTGTATTCTATAGTATCTTGCCAACTATTGAATATTTCACCGGTTTACATTTTAAATTGAGCGCATTGTAGCCCAAAATAAATACTATACGAAAAAAAAAGGTTAGATATTATAATAATCAATACAATGCCGCTTAGGCTCCAATATTAAGTATTTATTATTTATGTCATTCGGTTTCGGACTTTAAACCTTTCAGTACTAGAGACATAATTTCCCTACTTATACGATAAAGTTACGATTGCAATGATGTAATTTCCAGACATATCCGAAACTATTTTTTTTTCTGCTGCCAATTACTCTTGTATGTATTTCATCTAAAGACTAAAAATTATCTACGTTATCACGTTATAAATATTGGCATCTAAGTATTATCATGTCATATTTATTCATAGATAATAAGTGGAATTCTTTTGGAAATATTGATACGTACTGGTTTTAGAACTAGTGCTGTATACATTGTGGGTAAAGCATATGTTATGTACACTTGCATAAATCATGTCTGAGATATAGGGAGTCAAAATTATTAAAGTTTATCGGAAAGTCTTCTACAACAATAACTTACTCGATGAATGCCAGCATGCTGACTGAACTCAATCTAATATCATCGGAAAAGAAAACATTATTTGATGTAAAATGCTATTTCTTTTCTTTTGGAGTGGGAGATCTTAACTTTAAAAAATATATGATTTTGTTTCAACTTACGAATAGTGCAACTAACTTGCAAAAATGTTGTTGTCAAAGTGTTGTCTCGATAAGCCACGTATAATACATTTCGAAAGTTTCTTGAAATAAATCATTTATTGAAAAATAGAATATGACCGATTGTGCAGTGTGATTTTCGTTGTCTCCGTAGCCATAGGTAAATCGTTACATTGTTATTTTTATGTTTATAGATATAAAGACTTCACAGGATTGATGGCACGGTCCATATTTGCCGCAGTTCATCCTGATGACTATCCCATCCTCTTGGACGACTAAAAAGATTGGACTACTGAAATAATTTTCATTTCCAGTACCATGACCATGCTAACAATTATCACCAGGCACATCTCAAAAGGAACATAATGAAGATTATTTTAGATTTCATTTCCTACTTATTCACAATATTGAAGTGAATACCATTTCAGTTGGTATCGCGGGAAAGGGAACGAGGTTGTGTGTAGTCTAAGGGTTCCTTGTGTCTTCGAAGATTCTTTGTTGGCAATATCAGCTGTCAGATCTTTGAGAAGATCTACGAAACCTCCACGCCTTGCCATCAATATGTTGGACACGGTGCCTCTGCGCTTTAGGACATCGACATAGTTCTCTGCCGTGGTTGCCTTTATTCTCAGCTCCTCCAAGGACTTGATGAGCTCGTTGGTCGCCTTAGTCGAGTCACTCTCGACCCGGGACACCTTGGCCAACATGGACATTTTCTTGTCCTCGAGCTGCTGCAGGAGCTCTGCCCGGGCGATGTCAGCATCTTCAATGATCTGTTTCCGAAGCTCTTCGGCTTTATCTGCAATAGCCTTCTTATGCTCCAGGTGCGCCACAACGATTTTGTCGAATCTTGATGGGGTGAACTTGCTGACCAAGGTACTTGCCTCGTCCAAGAACGGCTTAATACCATCCTTGACATCTATAGATGGGTGCATACGATGCTCCTCTGATGAAACGCAATCGGTACAGATAGCTACCTGACATGTAGTACAGAGCTTTATGGAGAGTGACGACGGGTGACTGCTGCATGTTGAATATGTGTGAGCATTGTCGACGTCAACTAGATTCTTTCCGTTCTTGATGTCATTTGTAGACGCGATTGAATGATTGCGAGTCACAGACAGTTTCTTGTGTGCTACGACGCAAGTCGCGCAGATGAATTGTTTACAATCGCTACAGAAAGATGTAACCTTGCAATTGTTCTCTTGGCATGATTCACAGGTCAAAGTGTCACTAGATTCTGCTTTCCCGCGTAGTTTGTCCGTGAAATCCACACTTCCGATCTTCATCTCTGCAAAAATGTTTGGAAAGCAATACTGCCTGGAATCTTGAGTTTCTGCTTTTCCATTTCGTTTGCAGATCGGGCAAGCTGGGAGCTTAAGTCCTCGTATCTCTTCGCCATCAGGATCCAACGCAAAAAAGTTGGTTGCTACTCGAAAGACACCTTGCGCTACACTTATCGCACTGTTTCCAATGCCAGGAAAGCTTGCTGATTTGCGTCTCTCTGGCTCTCGTTTCTTCTCCTGTCTCAAGCACTGATCACAGAAAGAATGAAAGCATTTTAGGAACTGTCCATTGCGTAGTTTACCCTCGCAAATCCCACATGTTAAGTCATCAACCAAACTGTATGGGTTGTTCTTCGATAACGCCATTTTGAAAATACGAGGTTCGTATATCACAAGACAGCTATGTCTGCTGTTGTGACTCGTTATGAGTCACTTAGCCCTCTGATGTGGCATAAAAGTGTTCTATTAGCTGCTGACTGTGGAGATGACGTCATCGTAAACGGAACTTTAACCCCGGAACTTAACTTCCACGAGTTGTTACGAGGGACGTTTAAATA
The DNA here is from genome assembly GCA_035222895.1 of Strongylocentrotus droebachiensis. NCBI lineage: Eukaryota > Metazoa > Echinodermata > Echinoidea > Camarodonta > Strongylocentrotidae > Strongylocentrotus > Strongylocentrotus droebachiensis. Next base: position 16,138 of record JAVYIG010011983.1, on the reverse strand, counting down.
AACGGGCTATTTCCGTTAGGCTATCAATCTGGTTTCGACTCAAACAAAAAACAGTATACCTGGGCCTATTATTTTCTGTGTTGTATGAGTTATTCTGCACTGTCTATCCGAATAAAAGAAATTAAAACCACGGTTAGTGGCTTTTCAATAACAGAGCAAGAGAGGGTTATCATTAGTCTATAAGCACAGATTCTAAAGCGATACTTTACCAAATTCCTTAAGTCTTGAGAAGGGCCTAGATATGTCAGTCTCTGGCTAAATGTCAAAGTACGGAGCTAGTCTGCAAGCACAAACCCTGGTCAGTCGTAAAAGTGAGTCTGCACTATAAGACTACCATAGGCCATGCACTGTAGCTGCTCCTGACACCAGTAGGTAGCTGGGCTAGGCTTCTCTCAAGGCACAATGATTTTTTTTTGGATAAAGTGTCAAATTAGGGTCTGTGCTTGCAGACTAGTACAGAGCCTACTGTAGTCTCCTAGTGCAGGCATTTTTACGCACGACTGGCAAGGGCTTGTGCCTACAAACTTGGTTATCACGTTGGTTAAAGATAAACTTGAGTACTGGTAAAAAAAAAGAAAATTATTTCTCACAGAATCAAACGAAACTTACACTGAATGTTCAAGATTACAAATAAATGACATGTGCCAAACAATTTTGGAAGAAAATGTATACTGGCTGAGTAATGAGCATAGAAAGACAAGGAATCAAGGTAGTACCAACCCCGACACCATGCGTGTTGTCCCATACATAGCTTTCTGTGTATGTGCTTGTTACTTTACCAAGACTCGGTCAAATTTATTATGATTTTGATGACTCCAGAACCTTGCAGTGCACACCAATACTTACATGCTACATGATCAACTGTTTCTGATCCTTTCCACACCTTTTCTTTCACAATGCAATCGCATTACCAGTACTAAAGTTTATCTTTAAATTATACCGACCAGTTACCTCTTAAATATAAAATTGTTATCTGATATCTGAATAATGGGTGAAATAAAACTTTTTATCAATGACAAACCATGACGACTGCATGATACCAAATTTATGCAAAAGTCCTTTTGGAGTACATTTTTTCTATTGATCCACGTTCAACAGGTGGAAAGGTGCGATTTCAAAATAAATGAAGCCGATTTTGTTTATTTCTTTAGTTTTTTGTTTTGTTTTTCTGTCAATTTACTAAACAGTATTGTTCCAAACCGTTCATTCTAATTATTCTGATTGCTGACCATCCACCCAACTCTTTCTCTTTCTCTCTCTTTCTCTTTTCCCTCTCCTTTCTCTCTCTCTCTCTCTCTCTCTCTCTTCCTCTCTCTCTCTCTCTCTCTTTTTCTCTCTCTCTCTCTCTCTCTCTCTTTGTCTCTGCCTGTCTGTCACTCTGTCTCTCTTCCTGTCTCTATCGGTTTTCCAATTGTGTATTTGTTCTCTCTCCCGCGCTCTCTTTCCCGATCTCTCTCCCTCTCTCTCTCTTTCTTTAGTAACGATGCTATTCGCGAGGACACAAGGGCGGGAATGAATGGTAAGGCGGTTCCTTATTCAATTATTCCTATAAAGTGGGTTACTAAAGAGGAAGAGATGGTAAAGTGCCGACAGAAAAGTATCTACTAGATGAAACATTACTTCTAAGTGAAATAATATGGAACATCGTTTTCATATTTCAAAATTTCCATTTATTCTTTAACTCTATCTTATAAACATACAATGTACTTCAATAAATTTAAACATATCGAATCTCCACTTGAATAACAATTATTGAACAAATACGTACGTAAAATAAATACCGCAATAAAATGAGCGATTTCATTGAGTGAGTAGGAAAGTTTGCGTTTCCATAAGGTATTTCCTTATAGGGTATTGAAATTGCCCTTGAGAAGACTTTTCGAAAATAGTATACGAGATAGAATGGTTTCAAACCTACAATAATATTGTGACTGTTAGTGTACTTGTATCCTGCATGCATGCATCCGCATGATTCACATTCTGATAGGAATACATCAATTAAAAAAACAGGGAGAAGGCACAAAATCATGTGTCTGGCTTGGAATTTAGAGACCCTGTATACAGCGGCTATTTTAACATGGTGAAGACGTTGATCGTAAGAAGTATGTTTATATATTCATACGGTTAGACAATGAGTTTAAAGGATAGGTAGGAGTACAATCGGCATTTAGGAGACAGGTCTTTTTAAAGAAAATGGACGTCCGAAGAAAAGTAGTAACCAGGGGATATATAATTAGTCATGGTGGATAAAGAGAGTATTCAATTCTAAAAATGTTATTTAATAAAATATTGCCAAGTGATATCTAACGAGAAACTATTTGTGTCCATAGTGTCCATCTTAAACTTCGAAGAATACTTCACCGCTCTACTTTTAAAGGAAAAAATTATGAAAAGTTGTCTTTCTGATCCTTCATCAGCAACGAAAAGCGATTAATTTTCGCCGCCATTCACTGATATCAAGCCTCATTCAGGTATGACGCGGTAAACCGCGGCGTTTTTTGTTTGTTTTTGATGACATAAGTGGAACTTTGTTGCGCGCATTTGCCATTCGCATACACGCTGTAAACAAAACAAAAACACCGCGGTTGACCTCTTCATATCCGAACGAGCCTTTAGGGTTTAGGGTTCAAAGGTCAGCACATGCAGCTGACCGTCTGTGTACGCTGGGACAAAGATCTCCGCCAGACCGTCACCTGTGACGTCACCAAAGGACATGGAGCCCACCGTTCCTTTTTCAGAAACGAAGATCGATGTCTTAGTGTATCGCCAATCATTGACGTCGTTGTCGTTCACGGCTTCGAAGATGTAGACGTTGCTGTCATCGTCACCTGCCATGGTGATCATCGGTTTGCGTCTGGTGAGCAAAAACGAGAGAGAAAATATTCAAACGAAAGAAAGAGAAATCCAAAGGGAGAAAGAGATAGTCCTTTAATCTTTATAATCTTATGGAAAATCTGTTTGGAAGTGATGAATAGTCTTATTTGACTTGTATAACGTATCTTCTTTATCTACTTTAAATGAATACATGTTAAAAAATCTCTTTACGTATAGATACATGTATGTCATTGTTTGTGATACAAGAGTAATCAATTTCCCTGTTATTAAAATATTGTTTTATAGTGACAATATTCACCTCACCCCGAGATTATACAGTGTGTCCCAGAAAAAAAACGAAACCGAGAATTATCGATGTTTTATCATAACTTAACCAAAATTATAATTAATACATGACACATATTTGTAAAGCTTTGATGCAACTCATATGATGCATATTTCACGCATGAGTAATTAAAACAATTTGGAGAAAGGGTACCAAAAAGTCATTTGGCGAACGGTACCTGAATTTCAAAGAGAAGATCAAATTTCTAATAAGTTCATTTTCTGCCCTTTCATATGGCAATCAGGAAAAATGAGCAAGGAATAACAAAGTTCTGTTTGTTTTAAAGTAATACTTGAATTTCCATAATTTTAGTAAACGAATTCGTTCTCATTGGCTGCCTGCCGTAGCAACAAACATAGTTGACAAAAGACTTAAATCCGTTTCGTTGACGATCAGCCATGCACAAAGAAGACGAAAGACTTCATGTTATCATAATATACGACTGGTTTATTTTTTTTATAGAAAAAAGGTCAATTTGATATTTAGAACTACTATTGTGTAATAATTAATAATCATTACTTGAAATAGGCTAATCTTCCAAAAGGTGTCAACTACATTGTGTCTGTCACTTTATTGTGCTATAGACACCTTTTCGTGGACAAAAAATAATTGGACAAGTGTTTATCCATCACGCACCTTAGGTAAATAAAGAAAAGTTGTAAATATTTTATAATGTTTGATCAAATGTTGAGTTCTGGTAATGAAATGAATGAAAACGTGCTGGAACTCACGTTCACAGATCTAAAATGATGCATGTAGGGGACAACTAGTTATCCATGCTAAGACAGTATCTTCAGCCTACTTGGCTTACTTCTAATTTAATTTATAGTTTCTACCAAAATCCTTTGGCACATGAATTCATCTGCTCACTACCAGAAGAGGGTTACTCCTAGATTTGAATACAGAGTTAATATCTTTCTGGCTTGAAACAGTTAAACTGTAGTTTTGAATATTCAAAGAAACAATTATTTACTTCTCTGTCATCACGTGACCTAAAGATGACCTCTTGGGATAAGGCAAACAAATGTACAATTTATCCAGACATTTGTATAGAAAAAAATCATAAAAAGGAGAACAGAGCTGGCATACATCATGATTTTTATATTTTTCCTAAACTTGTTGGTACGTGAGTATTTGCTACCTTCTCTTAAAGAGAAAGTTGAGTTCTGGGAAGAGGTGAAAAATAATTTGTGAGCGTTATCATTCTTATTATGCAAGTGTGGAAGAACATCAGATAAGACATGTTCCCTGAAAAGCATGGCTCTTCAAATGCCTTCATATTCTAAATATGTCATGTAACATCGTAAACATCCCGGTAGGATTTTTACCCCATGTGTTCATGTAGTCCCATATACATCTTTCTGTGTACAGTGTTTGTAACTTTACCAAGACTTGGCCAAATTTCTTATCATTTTGATGATTCCAGAACCTTGCAATACACACACATTCTTATATATGCTAGATGATTAACCTTTTCTGGTCGATTCCACACCGTTTCTTTCACAATGCAATCGCATGACCAGAACTCAACTTCATCTTTAACTTTGAGACATAAAATACTCGTCCTGTCTAAAGGTAAAAAACAATCAAACTTAACCGAGGTCATTTATGATTTCAATACAGGGACATTGAACATGTAATCATTGTGCCGTTGTGGTCTGCTTATCATGAGATCTTTTGATATCGTTTATAATAATAAAAATATAGAGACTATAGTCAATATATCACATGAGTGACGGAATCAATATTTGGAGATTTAATATTTGCATTTAGAAAACTACTTACAAAGTTCACTGAAGATAGTCATAACACTTTTATTGTTGATATAAATTTATGGGAAAATAACATATAAAAGCCATTTTATTAGAAAACCAGCATGTGAGGTATCATAAAACTGATTACATACGTTTTGTCCATGAAAATTAATGTGTCACTAAATCCTGAACCAACATCTGTCAAATTTTACCTTGCAGCTCGTAACCCGTCACACCAGAGTTATTTCATGCATCTCTTCTTTCAGATCTAGAAGGACTTTATTAATTTGTTCTCATAACTCTGGTCAGCAATGCAATGTATGTTGCCCTTAGGAGGGTCGTTTTCTTTTGCCAGTATTACTCCCGTATTGCAGGGTAAAAGTGTAATCATGGGTTCTTGTAATAAACAAAACAAAGTAAGGTACATGTTTTATTCAAGATTATAAACTTCTAACCAATCAATCAATGGAAGAATGCAATTTTTTAGTGTTGAGTAAAGACAGAGAAATCACTTTGTGATCTAGCTGATCGGTAAAATACCTAGTCCTATATATGCATCTACATGTTCGTCCTTTAAAGTTGTTGTGATTGTCAGAAAGTCTCTGTAAGTTTGTAACATACTGACATTAAACTACATTTGCCACTAATATTGCTCGGTACAAAACACTGTGTAACTTTGAATTTTGTTTTATTTCGTGTTTTGATAAGGAAATGTATTTTGTAAATGTTGTAGAGGGCCTGACTCGACTAACACATGCTCCATTTTCAGGTCCCATTTACCATCCTTTAGCATATAATTCGATTCTGTAATATTTCTTTACTATTTTACGGACATATTTTAGACACATGTTGTTACAGTTGTAGGTAAATAAATAAACAAATAAATACATAAATCCAACAAACAAACCTTGTAGTGCTGCTATCTGGGTTAATAGTGAACGCAACGCCTGGTGAGCCCATGCCCTCTACGGTGATAAGGCTATTAGGTTTGAAGCCCTCAGCGATCACTTGTCGTACCCAGATACCGTTTTCCCAATCGTCAGGGATCTCATACGCCAACAATTTGCCATTAGTTTCGCTGTAAATGACGGGAAAATAAGTATATACAAAGGAAAATGAAGTAGGAATGAGGTGAAGTTGTATAAGTAGAAGTAGGAGTTGAGGAAGAGCAGGATCAGTAGTAGTAGTTGCCTTGGTGGTGGTGGTGGTGGTGGTGGTAGTAGTAGTAGTAGTAGTAGTAGTAGTAATAATATAGTAGTAGTAGTAGTAGTAGTAGTAGTAGTAGTAGTAGTATAACCCGACGCAAGTGTTTAATGGTGCAAAGTTGGTCGGAATAAATATACAGTGGGAGAATATTTTGCCATTTTTTTTTAGAGTGGGCCCGATGGTATATAAATAACAAGAGAGAGAGAGAGAGAGAGAGAAATAGGCAGATATTCATTTAGCTTGAGCATATAAACGTATAACACATAACCCTATGAAGAAATTAATGGTGTACAAATACTACATTTTAAATGTTTCCTTTTTTTTTTTTAAGGCGCGGTCAAATAAAAAAATAAAAAGCTGCGGTCACTTGTTCACACAAACATCATTCTTTTTATTAATCACTTTCACTGTCTTCACCACTCAAATGCGAAGTTCATCAATGACATCGAATGCAAAGGTTTAAAGAGTTGTTCGACAAAGAGTTGAGATTTCTTGATAGGGTTGTGTGTCACACGCGACAGCTTTTGAGTTCGCAGAATGCTTTTGGACGGTAGTCCGCTATAATAGAGCCTCACAGAGACGCAGAAGCGTGATCACTTAATACCGTGCTTTGTTTATGTTTATGGACCAAGTACTCACCTATTTGCAGTCACCAGAAGATCCAGCCTCCCATCACCATTCAAATCGACAATCTGACAATAAATTATTTAAATTGTTAAATATGTATAAATTATAGACAATTTGAAGGGATGGTTGAGTTCTGTTGCAGAGGGCGCTACACAAAATATTTTTTTGTGAGATAATGAAAAACTGAGTGTCAAATTTGAAAGAACATAATATTTAAATGACAAAATCATCTTTGTTTGATCAAAATCGGTTCAGAGACGGCTGAAATATAACGATTTCTAATACTTGTCTACCACCACAAATATTAGATAATTTGAAAAATTTGAAATAACCGTTGAAAAAAACGAAATAACGCCTTTTACGTCGTATATCAGCCAATGCCGATGTTGGCTTTTGTGTTGGCATTTTCGTGTTGCTTATATTACCCACAGTTAGCCGGCTCATGTATTGTTATTTTTAATTAAATAATTAATTAACGGTCACCTTGTTTTTTTAAAGTTGAGCTGAATTGGTATGATTGTATTGGCTAAATTTCACACATTTTGGGGTCTAAAATTACCTTCATAGCAATTTTAGGTTCTAAAAGGGCACTATAAATGTCATAGATAAAAATAAGAGCAATAACCATGCACTTTGAAGGCATTTGCGGTCTGAAAACAGAACTCAACTATCCCTTTAAACTATAACAAAATAATATATATATTTACGATGATGATCATGATGATTTTGTTGATGATAATAATGATGATGGTGATAATAATAACAATAATGATAATAATGATATTGATAATAATAATGGTAATAATATAATAATCATCATCATCATCATCACTATCATAATCATACGAACATAATACTTTGTTTTACCCAGGAAGCCTCATCAGCATCAGTACTGTTCTTCCTTAGGGCCCTACAATAATTATCACCCCAGCGATTACTAGGTACCCATTTAAACCCAGATGGAGAGTGGCAAATGTGGATTTATGTCTTCCCAAAGGACGTAAGTGCCGGGCTGGGTTTCGAACCCTCAACCCTTGGATTGAGACTCGAGTGAATGAACCAATATACCCCGACACCTCCATATTATGAAGGTTTACTTACCTCACACTCAAAGAACCTCTCCTCAGGCACGGTATCAATCACTCTGTGTTTAATCTTACCCCAGTCTGCTCGAACCCCTGATTAAAATCCAAAAATAAACAGAAAAATATGATAAAAACAATATTTCGCCTCAGTATTACTGACATATACCCTGTTACCATAAGCTTAGTGATAAAATGACTTCATTGTTAAAGGGAGTGTATCATGACGAGACTATGTGTCTTTCCCGTGGCCCTACTCGGGGCCAATCGGGTATCATACGAGCAAATAATACGGACGATGCGACCGCAGCATACACGTGCGTGCAACATACGCGAAACCGAAGCGTGAGGAGGAGAACTTCGGTCTGTTTCGCGAACATAACCCATTTTAGCGCGCGCTGACCCAGTTAATCAAGTCCATTAGTTTACGTGCAGTTGTCCAAAAGAAGACGTAGATGGCGTCAACCAGTAATTCCCATGAAACATTCCCTTTAAATTCGAAATTCGGAACAGCTCGTTCGAATATATCGTTCAAACTTACGTTTGAACTTATACCTTCATTTTTGTAAAAGTTTATTAATGTATAGAAAAATCCGTTCATCATTCTGTTCAGAAGATAAACAAAATATGCCTGTATCGATGTTGTCTAAAGGGGGGAGGAGTGGCTTGGCTGTTATGATTAAAACAAGTATTATTTTCCAGGACATCGAATAGAAAGAAGTACTGTGCTAGATTTACCTTCAGTCCACGAGACTACAAGTTTCTCTGCGAAATACTGCGTGCTAAAAATGGAGAACCGTTTCTCGGAGCGGAGCGACCCTGGGACTGGTAACTCTTCATATCTAAAGAATGCATCGGGTCCTGTGAACATGATGTTCTCCTTCCATGTGGCTGAGAGGGGATCACCAGTCCGAGGATGCTTGAACCAGACCATCTCTGCCTTCACGTCTCCAACTTCACAAGAAAAGGGTTTACACACTAATTTCAATTAATTCGAAAATTAACACTAATGAAAGGAAAGTCGTACTAAATTTGTCATCATCAGTAATGTTTCTCTCATCAACCATTTCTACTGAAATGGATCGCTGCTAGAAATACATGGTTGGTGACATACAGGTATTTCAAATTGTGTTTGTTGTTACAATTTGACAGCTTTGTCAGCAGCATATTGGCTATCTAAGGGTTGATGACGCTTGTAATGCCAAGTCAATGGGGAAAAGGATATGAACCACCACCGTTGCATGCATGAAGCGGATTTACATCTTTACATCTATGGCCCAAGATACGAAAAAACATAATTTCCCAGATGTATGATTTAGAACGATAGTGTTCAGCTTATTCATTAAGGGAATTATTTACTATAGCTCAGCGATAACTTGTTTTAATACAGAATCAATTAGAATTACTTAGTGTGTTAGGAGTCAAAATCCTATTTCATTAATAATGATAATAATACTAGTAACCATAATAATCACAACTGGATTGATATAGCACCTCATCGAGATGATATAAGGCGCTGTCCCTAGTCTATGAACAATTTAAGAAGAAGTGTAGAAATATATCTTCTGGTGTTTTTTGAAGAAGTCAAGTTCAGTACTTTTTCTTAAATATGCAGGAGTTTAACTTTAAAGGCGTACAGCAACGGATATTAAAGGATTACCGACTGGGACGTAGGCCCGACATGTGAGGGCGTCCTTGAGTCCATCCTGATCCATGTCAACAAACACGACTCGATGATAGAACCATCTTGAAGTATCAAGGATTCGGGATGTAATGTCATAGGTTGTAGCTGGCCCCACTGAAAAGGAATTAGCAGGCAAAATGGTTCCATGAGAATCCGACACAAGTTCTTGCCACATTTTCTCCGGGCTTTGTTTCATCAAAGATATAGGGTTAAGAGATGGGTTGGGAGTATTAGGTTTTGGATTAGCATTAGGGTTAGAGTTAGGGGTAGGTGCATTTTCTGTCCAAGGTTGTAGTTAAGCATTCGGTTAGTGTGGGGAAAAGTGTGGGATTGTCGCTAGAGAACCTGGAAAAAACGCATTTTATAGATAACGATTAATGATAATATAATAATAATAATAATAATTTAGTTTTAGATGTACAAAGGATGTGACATATCGAAGCTTACATCTAAAATTATTCAACTAGGGCCCTAATTCAACCAGTCAACCTTTCTTTTTTTAGTTACGAATAAGCATAAAAATAAAACATCATATTTACAAGGGGTATGAATAATTTAGTTGCCCAGGGTAGCCATATCAGTCAACACTGTTCTTCCTGCACATATTATTTCCCCAAACATTACCAGGTACCCATACATGGGTGGAGTGAGACAACTGTAGGCAAAACACCCTGCCCAAGAGTGTAAGCACCCAGCAAGGTTCGAACCCGAGTCTTTACCAATATACCACAGTACTAACACTGTATTTTCATCAAGTTAAAACATACCTCATCTCTGAATTACAAAGTACTGGCCAAAGTAGTAATGAGATGAAGTGAATAGCAGATGTATAATTATATAGCCTTTATTACAAAACGCGTATTAAATATATACGATTTGTGCAAGTTTACGGATGCAGTGCTTGTATAATTCAAGAAATGTGAAATGTAGCAATACGGATTGTATCACTATGTTCGTTGAAAAAGAGTATGGTATTACGGCATTAATAAATTTAATTTTAACCAGTTAGGCGGAAATTTATCTCAAAATGTTAGGTTAGGGAGAATAGTGTAATTATCAGGATGTTTTTTAAACTATCCGATCTCCCTCTCAGCCAATGCCCTCCCGCTCTCTCTCTCTCTCTCTCTCTCTCTATCTGTTTCTCCATCTCTGTCCTCCGTGGGTACGACATCATGCAGATATAGTACTCTATTTGAATCAAACGCTTTATTTCAATTAATCGACTATATATTTCCCTTCAAATAATCAAAGAATGACACTAAACAAAAAATTGTGGAATCAGTAATAAATCAAAGTGAAATCAAACTTACATGAGGTGTCATTGCCTGCCTCGATGATCTCAATATTTCCATCGGTTTTGGTTGGAACTAAGAAGCCATTAGCCACCCACCATAAACCATGCCGACCAAACACATCATCTGAAAAACAAAATCACTTAATGTTTATTTTATCCTAAATTTTTACGACAATGAAGAAGAAAAAATTCATATGATAATAACTTTATCATAATGTTTGACTACGTTATAAAACTTTTGTCATATAATAGAGAGAGAGAGGGGGAGAGAGAGAGAGAGAGAGAGAGAGAGAGAGAGGGAAAGAGATAGGGAAAGATAGAGAGAGAGAGATAGGGGCGGTATTGTACTTATCCGAATCCATACACATGGAAATTTGATCTGGCATGATATGACATCTTATTTTAATATATTGCCGGGAAATAACTGGTAACTTTTTTTAAATTCAGCAAATGCTGTCATCATGGTAACGTCTTATTTTTTCGTAATCAAACATTATAGAGATATCCAACCTCAAATCTTGGTTGCGAAAAAGTAAAAGGAAAAAATTATGATAATAGCTTTTTTCTCTTATTGTTTTGAAGACGTTAGAAAGAGAAAAAAAATCATACAACAGTAATTTTCTCTTAATATTTGACGACGTTAGATTTTCAACAAAGGATGTTAATAAATCATATATCCAATCATAATGGAGGACGGAGGTCCTATATTTTTGGTCACCAGGGGGGGGGGGGGTGTTTCGCAAAGATCCCAAGTCAAACTTAACCCTAAGTTGGATTTAAATATAATGGAGAGCCATTTGTAGCCTTAAAATAAAATATATTCAAAAGCAGAAATTCAAGTAATTTAGACTATTTATAAATTCCACATCAAGAACAAGAAATCTCCTTGATAATAGAAAATATGAATGATTTGAATCAACATTTTATGCCTTAAAAAAAAACTTTTACAAAATATTTTCATAGATGCTGACGGCTTTCCATAATAGTTAAGTCCAACTTAGAGATAAGTTCAACTTAGGATCTTTGTGAAACACCCCCATGACCATGATGACAGGGTGAAATTTCATTGTTACCTGTACCATGCAGTGCCATGAGAGACCTATATTGTATAGACAAAGGTCACGTTGTTTACGCAAGCAATCATCCGATTGATATTTTTATCTATTTACGATCTCATATATTTGCCTCAGCTGTTTTGGTCTCAAGGTATTATTAATCTTGTTGATAAGTAGCTGCCAACATATGGGCATCTTCTCACCATCTACAGAATGTTATATAAGTAATAAATGTCTAGACTTGGTTAATGAGGTCATGCATAGGATGAATTTGAAAATCTAAAAGTATTGTTTTCAAGGGAAACTGTAGACTAGAAAAAGAGCACTTTACAAGCTAAGAAATTAAAGCGCTAATTTGCACCCTTAAATCGTCCAATAGCGGTACCACTAGGGGGAAGGGGATTCATATTTTCGGGTGCAAATACACTATTTAAAGTTGCACCTTTGCTCTATATCAATTTGGTCCGATTTTGTTTCGTTTTCGCCTAGGGGATAAAACTTTATTGCAGCTTCATTAATAATAATTTCCTTAGCTTGTAGAGAAACTTATTACGTTGTTCAATATCTTAAGATTATCCTGTGTTCGGATAACGGAATTGCATTACGAGAGAAACTGGCTCATAATGATTTTTTAATTGTTCATAATGAAAAAATGGGTTATTTTAACTAGCAAATAAAAACAAAAGACCGAACGCTTCGCTGAAAGTATAACTCTAAAGGCGGCGTGCTTCGAACGTGGGGCAATACTACTAACTCTGTATACTTACGTTTTGTCTTATATATAGCTAAGTTTACTTACGCTTTTCCCACTAATTTACGTTATTACTACTACCAGCTCAGTTTACTAACGTTTTACTGTTATGTTCACATTTGTGATCTTGAATATTCGGCGTATCTGAGGTATTGCTAAATGTAATATACTCCTTTTTTTAATGAAATGTTTTTGTTTTTTTAACGGTGCGTAGGCCTATTCCGATTTAAAAATTACAACCGTGGCGAGACATCTAACGTTCATTTTCTCCTCCTACTTGCCTCTTGACAACACTCTTAGCAAAATGATGAATGCCCTCGTTTTTTCTTTTAGTATATATAAGAGGGTGGAAAATGCATGAATTTGTTTTTTAGTTTGATTACTGGCCGTCAGGTCGACGGTTCGTTATAGCTTTAACAGTGAATAAATAGTAAGTCTTCTCGACCTAATTTTGCTGACGTCACAAGTTAGAGGTAGAAGCATACCGTAGGGTTCTTTCCAAAAATCACAAATTACATGATAATTATAAATCATATGCCTCTAATATTGGCATTTTCCACGTCTGGAATTGGATACTAATAGTTTACAAAACCAACTTAACTCAAATTAGTTAAAGTTCCCTCACTCCTCACTCAACTCATTTCCAACCTGCTATCTCCTCAACCTCATTAAACAATGAAAATAGTAGGTTCTTGTAAAGCTCTCTGGACTGGCACATTGCCACTCATGTCGCTCCATCATTATTACCTCGGCTTTAGCATGACTGTCATTACATTGCTCAAGCATTTAAAGGAATAAATTCCTTTGTGGTACCCGTTTACCCCCACCTGGGTGGAGTGTGGCAAATGTAGATTAATGTCTTGACAAAGTGGGGTTAGTGCTGCGTCCGTAACTCCATGCAACCCCGATCCTTTTGGTTCATAGTCTGGAGACTTATCCACTGAACCATTCCTATTCTACCATGTCTACTCGTTTGCATTCAGCTAGCTATATTCTCGGATCCCGCCTAGGCAGCTCCTTATTCCACTGTCCAGCCCACTTAACGCCCAAACAGGCATGTTCTGTCAATCCTGGCAACTCAACTGATCTCGATTCAAATTCTTACCTAACAACTCATTTAACCTGAATTGACCAAAACATTGCTCTCTAGCCCGGATCTCGGTTACTAGGGAGTCAGCTCTTTTTTTACATCAAACTCTACGTCGTTCATGTTCCCACTCAACTCAAATCAATTAAAATGTCCTAACTCATCTCAACTCATTCTTACCTGGTATCTCCTCCACCTCAAGAGGCCACATCATCCTACTCACCAACACCTCGGTTAATCGTGACTCATTTCCTTGATCACTATATATTTTGATTCTCTTATTTAATTGGACTCAAATCTAACTCCCTCAGCCTAGGAACTAAACTCAAGTCAAGCCCCATCTGTTATATTCCATCACATCGATTTAACATCTCTAACACGACTCGACTTAAATCAATTAAGATCTCTTGCTCCATTGTGCACTCAATGCTTAACACAACTAAATCAGCTCAACCCCAAAGTCTCTCGTAATCTCATTCCTGACAACTCAATCCAATATAACTCAACTCATTCATAGCTGGTACCCAATTAGGCCATAACATCCCACTCACCAGCACTTCAGTCTCCAGTGAGTCAGATCCTTATTCCATTACACACTCGTTCTTTAGCACAACCGTCTTAGCTCAACGCAAACCAACTCAACTCAACTCAAATTCAACTCAGCTTACCTCAACGTCATTCCTACCTGGTATCTCTTCCACCTCATTAGGCCATAACGTCCCATTCACTCAGCAACTCCGTTTCCAGTGAGTCAGATCCTTATTCCATTACACACTCGTTCTTTAGCACAACCGTCTCAGCTCAACGCAACCCAACTCAACTCAACTCAAATTAAACTCAGCTCAACTCAACGTCATTCCTACCTGGTATCTCTTCCACCTCATTAGGCCATAACATCCCATTCGCCAGCACCTCCGTCTCCAAGGCGTCGGCCCCCTCTAAGGGCTAGCTGAGCTCTGACGTCACGAATGATGAAGATGTCATCAGTCGTCCCTGGGATAGGATTGAAGGTGCTGATCGTCACCGTGTCCATTCCGTCGTTGGATCAGGGATGATGGAAGTGAAAGCTGCGAAAGGGATGTCGATGTGACCAAGATTCTTCACTGTCCACCCCATCGCAGTGGGACACAAGATGGCGACCGCAAAGAGTATGGGCTGCCGAATGCATTTTCCTGAATGGCGTCGCTCTTTTCAACTTTTTTAAGTACGAAGGTACACCAAAAAGATGGCCTGTACTTCAAAGAATAAGAACATACACGATAAGACGAGGAAGAAAAGGAAAAAGGAAAATAGAAGAGGAAGAAAAGAATAACAAAGAACTACAGTATAAGGATTTTCTTGTTTCATGTTATTTGAATATCTTATGAAACCGTACCCTAGGACAGATTTGACCAATGTTAGATTCAAATGAGCGGCACATTGTTATTCTCCTCATGTTACAAAGCGCCTTATTTTTCTGAGTTACCAAGTGATGCCATTTTCAGTTTGATTTGTCTCATTTTCCAAGAGGTTTATTTAAAAGAAATGGCTAAAGAGTGTCCATAATCGCTTTCATACGTAAGGCAAAGTAATACAAATTAACGAATCTAAATTACTAATCTCTTTGGACTTACCTACCACGTTTCAAGATCTAACGAGCATCTATCCTTGTTCTTCTCTTTTATACAAAAAAAATGCACATGTGTGCACATGAGAATGATGACTGAATTACTAATGTGTTGACATAGGATTAAATTAGTTAATCCGATTTCTTTAATATTACGTCACATCGATCTCTCAAACACACCATATAGACATAGTTGAAATTACATTCTTATTATTAACCAGGCTTTAGCTCTCTCTCTCTCTCTCTCTCTCTATCTCTCTCTAGTCTCAAGCTCCGCTGGTCTGCATTCCTGAGAAGAATCGCATACTGATAAACAAAAACACAAAAGCTTGAGCATAAACCTCCATTCAGTTATTCATTTCCTTCATTTGATTGTTATATTGATGTACTTTTGTTTGGATAATAAACTTCAAACTCAAACTCAAACTCAAACTCAACTCAATCTGACATGGTCATTTTAATACCGCTTGTAACACCTGAATAGTTTCGATATCATTTTTGACAATGACTAAAGTTTAGAGGCATCGTTTAACAATGTTAAATCTGAGATACACGGCCCTCCGTACTATTAGTGTTGTGATATGGTGTAATATTGAAGCCCTAAACAAACTGCGCTTCAAAATGACCAAGAAGTGCCTCAAAAAAGAAAAATCTTTGAGTGACCGGTTTTACCATACTCTTTTTCCCCATATGACTGTAGTGTTACAAAAACCGTTATGAAAACGCAAAATTTGACTTCGATTTCCAATCATAAATATCTTGAAAATCAAACAGGGGATCGGCTTGTAAAATTCATGGGGTTCCTGACTGACCTAGAGGTTTATAATTATCA
>JAVYIG010011982.1:0-56696 GCA_035222895.1 Strongylocentrotus droebachiensis | reverse complement strand
ATTTGTATTGAGGCACCTCACAAACACTTATGCATTAAATTTGGTTACATTACGAAAATGGCCTATTGTACCGATTCAGATTCAGATTGCACCAAAATAGAATGAGTATAAAATTCCCCGCGTGTAGAACGATGAAATCCGGCGTGCCATCGTAGCTCGGGTTCACACCGGCAGAGATAGCGCGGTCTAGCGCGCACTAGACCGCGCTCTCTCTCGTGGACCACCCCCAAGAGGTGCTCCAGTGTTGGCTCGCCGTGGCTCGCTGTTGGGCGGACCGAAACGACGCTGTACCTTCCACACCGCAGAGATAGCGCGTTCTAGCGCGCGCTAGACCGCGCTATCTCTGCCGGTGTGAACAGCCTCAAAGTTGCCATTGAAAAGGACTTACAAGGATAAGACAGATGGTGTTTTTATGGTGATGGGTAGATAAATGATCGAGATAGATGTTGACGAGAACTAGGACTACATGATTGTACTTTCGAATTGCACGAGTGTAAATGGACATCACATGTGGGTTTTGTTATCAATGATTCCCAACTGCAATACAAGAAAGCAGGGTCACTTAAAATCATTTCAGCTCATATCAGTCTTTATTTGTTTTTTGTTTTTAAATGTTAAAGGTAATACAAAGTTTTGGGAAATTTTGAAAATTGGGTGGATAGTCATTCTATACAATTTTGATATATTTGGATGCCCTTTGGATATATTATAAGCACTAGAAAATTTAGCCCCTAAGACACTTCTGCTTACGAGATAAATTGAATATAAAAATTTACCGGTGCTCCCGGTAAATTTTGATGAATTTAAAAAAGCGCCTACAGCCGTACAAATGGTAGCTGCGACCATGAAAATCTCAGAATATGTAGCTGTGATATATAATTTCCAAACGGGAATAACTAATCGGTCGATTTTAGTCGAGAAACATTGTTTTATAGCTATACAACATAAAGAGTTTATTATGTTATTTTCATAACTTTAGACTCGATTTCAACCGCGACAACGATCGCTGAATATTGTAGGATCGCATACGCTTCCAATATGTTTATTTGAACCAAATTCATGACTTCATACCAAAACTTTGTATTACCTTTAAGCAAAGTTTTTAATGTTACGTCTAAAGTTGAAAACAACATCTTAATTATTGCCACCCTTTGTTTTTGTATTGTTTGTACTTCTGTTATGCTTGTCCACATTTCCATCCAATAACCTATTTCAATGTTGTTGTTTTAAATAATGCCAATACTTGTACAATTATGTGTAAATTGTTATATACAGTGCGTCCCAGAAAAAACGAAACCGAGAAGTATCGATGTTTTATCATAACTTAATCATAACCATAATTAATGAATGATACATATTTGGAAAGCTTAGAGTCTCCTCTTTCAGTTGATGCTACTCAGATGATGCATATTTCACGCATGAGTGATTAAAAGCAATTTGAAGGAAGGAAACCAAAAAGACATTTGGCGGGCGGTATCTGAATTTCGAAGAAAAATTCACATTTCTAGAAAGTTGAGTTTCTGCCCTTTCATATGACACCTCAAACAGGAAAAATGAGCGAGAAATAACAAAGTTCTGTTTGTTTAAAGTAGCCCTTACATTTTCATAATTTTAACAAACGAATTCGTTTTCACTGGGTGCCTGCCGTATCAAAGAGCAGATTTGACAAAAGACTTAACTCCGTTTCGTTGACAATCAGCCATGCATGAAGACTCTCGTCTACGGCTGATTGTCAACGAAACGGAGTTAAGTCTTTTGTTAATTTCGTTTATTGATACGGCAGGCAGCCAGTGAAAACGAATTCGTTTAATAAAATTATGGAAATGCAAGCACTACTTTAAACAAACAGAACTTTGTCATTCCTCGCTCATTTTTCCTGATTGAGGTGTCATATGAAAGGGCAGAAACTCAACTTTCTAGAAATGTGAATTTTTCTTCGAAATTCAGATACCGCCCGCCAAATGTCTTTTTGGTTTCCTTCCTTCAAATTGCTTTTAATCAATCATGCGTAAAAGATGCATCATCTGAGTAGCATCAACTGAAAGAGGAGACTCTAAGCTTTCCAAATATGTATCATTCATTAAGTATGGTTGTGATTAAGTTATGATAAAACATCGATACTTCTCAGTTTCGTTTTTTCTGGGACGCACTGTATTTGAATGTATATGTCGACATTGGTGGAAAGTAGCACCCAGCTGATGACAGGCTGCGACGCCACGTGTAAATATCTGAACTCCACTCCTATACAGAAACATTTTAATCAAACTTTAAGAAATACCAAATAGTTTGACGATTATTAGTTTTAATGTAATGTTGATCCTTGACCTTGCTATGTACGAAAACAAATTTGTTAAGAGTCCGTTCCTATTTAAGATATTTATGGTATTTAAATCATTATAATATGGACTAAGTCTGTGTAACATATTTTATATAGTCGATGGCGGTTGTCTACCTTAAAAAAAAATCACAAACTGTCATTATTTACGAAGTGAACTGTGTGCAACGGCCCATCATGTACAAGTGATTGTCTCGTTTGTGGTATTGTTTTCGTCACTGTCTCACAAACGCACAATAAGGAATAGAATACACATTGTACCACATCGTAAACGCATTTGATATACATAATGATACTAAATGCAGGATGTTTGTAATTGTGAGTAAATTAGACATTTCACATGATGTTACATGATGTTAAATGATAACTAAAAGTTATATTTTCATCTCTGCAGCTAATGTGTTTATTGGAATGACTTTTAAGCTATGTAATTATGATTCATTGTAAAATATTTTTATTTGTTAGCTGTGTTTACTTTAGAATGAATAGGAGTGTTGGAATAAATCAAGATATCAGTCATATTGTAAGTTTCACTTGACGTATCAAGCATATTCAGCATGATTAGTTACATATTTAATGGAATGGAATTTATGTATATGTGAAATAAATGAATTAGTCAAAGGGTGTTAAATAAAGATTCCATAATTCATCTGTTTGATTCCAGAAGGGCCATAACTAAGTGTAGAATGATATAAGATAACGCATTCCTTGCTCCTATACAGACATATTATTGGCACACAATCCGTGAGGGGTCAAGAAGATGTGACAAAACAATTATAGTAGTGCAGTACCCAACATAAAATTTAGTAGACAGCGCCCTCTCTCCAGTTTGAAGGTCCAGTAAACATCAATATATTTGATATTTGATCTTGCAGACACTCTGGGGAAATTTGTCCCCCCCCCCCCCCTCATGCAGGGGCGTCTCTGTCTCTAAATGAGGGTTGTGGGGTGCAACACCCACCCCACCCCTCCCCACCTGTCAGGATATTGTCGGTAAAATTGCGTTGTCGTCGGGAAAAAAGAGAAAAGGGGGAGGGGAAAAAAGAGAGGGAAAGGGAAAGAAAAGAAAAAAAAGAAAAGAAAAAGAAAGGAAAGACAGGAAAAGAAAGGAAAGAGAAGAGAAGAAAGAAAGAGAAAAAAAGACAGGAGGGAGGAAAGGAAAGAGAGGAAAAGAAAGAAAAGAAAAAGAGGAGAAAAGGAAAAAAAAAGAAAAAAAAGGAAACCAAAGAAACGGTGATAAAAGGGAGAATAGAGAGGGGAGGTAAGACTCTGAGAGAGGAGGAGTGGGAGTAAAAGAGAGAAGGGGTTGTTGGGTGGAGTCGTCTCGTTGAGGGAGCAAGAAAGACACGCATAAATATATTGCTGTGTCGGGACAGCTGTTTTAGTATTCTTGCTCGACCCTCGCGTGTATAAATATATCAATGCAGAAGTTTGGAGTCGGTGAGATGTATAATGTCAATCGGCCGACAAGTTTTTTTTTCCTGCGAACTGTGACTGTTTATCCGCTGTGACGACTTCGAGAGAGACTACAACTATATTACTTGTGTTTTCTCGAAGTTTCACTTTCCTTTCATATCAGCTAAAGAAATCAGAGGTTTAAAGTTTTCGGGGAAACATACAAGGATTAAGAGTCAAGAACGGTACAACGAATCGTCTTTTTTCGCCAATAAATAATGAAACTTCAAAGCTTCCGCGCTTTGCGCGAAAGAAAAAACTTCATTCAGACGAGGATAAAGTGTCGAGTACAGTACAACGAATCGTCTGCATTCTCTTAAAATTTAAGGAAACGTCAAAGCTTTCGCGCTTCGCGCGGGAGGGGGGAAACTGAATTCAAACATTTAGGGTTAAAAGTCGCGAACGGCTCTACGAATCGTCTTCTTTCTATAGAGTACCGAAGCTGTGACGTCATAAAAATCTATTTTTAGAATTTCTAAATTTGTTCTTCATTTTCCGAAAGAGCATCAAAAATAATGTCCAAATGTCGAAAACCCATTGAATATGTTAAGTATTGGCTGAGATATGAACATCTGAATAAATATATTACCTATAGGAGCTCAGTGTTATTATGCCCTGGCTCCTAACCATTAGGAGCCAGAGCATAGAACACTGATAGGACATATATATATATTCAGATGGTCATATCTCAGCCAATACTTAACATATTCAATTGGTTTTCGATATTTGGACATTATTTTTTATGCTCTTTCGGAAAATGAAAAAAATTGAGAAATTCTCAAAATGGATTTTTTTTTGATGACGTCACACTTCACCACTCTATAATGATTCAATGAAACGTCAAAGCTTCCGCACTTCGCACGGGAGGGGGGAAACTGAATACAGACAAGGATTAAGAGTCGAGAACGGTACAACGAATCGTCTTCTTTCTATAATGATTCAATGAAACGTCAAAGCTTTCGCGCATCGCGCGAGAGGGGGAAGCTGAATTCAGACAAATAGGGCTAATAAAGAGTCGAAAACGATACAACGAAGTGTCTGCTTTCTCTTATAATGTAAGGACACGTCTAAGCTTCGCGGGGAAACAGAATTCAGACAAGGGTTAATTGAGTCGAGAACGGTTCAACGAGTCGTATTCTTTCACTAATAATTTAATGAAACGTCGAAGCTTCCGCGCTTCTCGCGGGAGGTCCTTCACCTACCCCTAGGGAGCGCGCGAGTGATTCGCTTGCTCATTTGTACTGGGAAGAACCCCATCCCCTGCTCATTCATTTCTTGATACGCCTATGGTTTGCGAAATATAATTGCCAATGACTCTTGTTCTCCGCGCCCCTGGTAAATTTATTGAAAGTAGGTATAGAATTTCATGACACAGTAGGGGAAAGATGTAGTTACTTTCAAAACTTGTTAAATGCTTAGTAAATGTTAAAACAACCCTGGATACGCCAATGATGTGTATGCTTTAGAATGCCTAGCCCACGCATTTATCATACAATGATGAATGCAATCAGCTAGTTGCTTCTTATGAAAAACTGCTCTTGGTTTCATGACTTCACATACCACTTTAAGCGAAAATAAAATTAAGTTCAAGCGAAAGCGAAATTTTACACTCAAGCAAACAAAGAGGTTAATGGCCTTACGTTGCTTCTTATAAACTTACTATAAGTGGCTCTAGTTTCCTGTTTCTCGGTACTTCATTTGTTCAGTAGCTTTGAATCGAGCCTTTTGTTTCGGAAAGGACATGGCGAAATACAAATTCGATCTCTCTTTCATAAGGAAGTTAATAATTCAGACTGAGGAGCTTTCTCATGTTGATTAATTGGCGTCAGTTATGCACTCGCAGGAATATATTATCAAGTGACATTTTTCACATTGATTTGGATAATGTAACGACCTTGGAAGCAATCATTATTATATATATATATATGTGTGTGTACACGATTGGAGAAGAACTATACAGTAACCTTCAAGTTTACATTATCGTTATAATCAACTCGCCTTCATGAAAGTTTTTTTCCAGCTCTTGGACACACTGACAAAAGTTTTAAAAGTTGAACAATATTATACCTTGAGAAAGTATTTCGAACTCTTATAATTTTTGCTGTGATTTAACTAAGGACATGGGGATTTTCAGTGTATCTACAACTTTCCTGTTATGCGTGACTTGGTCTACAATATTTTCTGCTAGCTCTGTATCAACCGTGGAGAAAGCTTTCAACATCGGGGATGACATAACCCTGAATTGTGTAACAAATTGGAATCCAAATATTACTCTGTACTGGATTCAGAGAAATGTAGGATCATTACAAATCATTTACATAGCAGCGGCTGGCCCCCAATATGAAAACGGGTACATCTGGCAACCTTTCCGAGATGACCCACGTTTTTCGTACAGCTATGAAAACGTTTCTTCGAGTGAGATGAAAATTGCTCTTACACTTTACATATCGAACATAACTGAGGAAGATTCAGCCAACTACACTTGTGTTTCAATTAAAAAGGAATCATTCGAATCAACAGATTTGTATAAGTATGATGTCCGTGTCATCGATTGCATATGTTCTTTGGAATCAAATGTCGTATGTGATATTTTCGGGTTGCATTCGATTGAACCTTCATCGGTAACTCTCGGGGTTGATGGAAGAACTGTCACAAGATTGTTTAACGATAGCCGTTTAGAATTCTCGTCGCGACTTCTAAATGAATCAACACACCACCATTCTATTGAACTATTTTCATCAGATGGCATCCTGTCAAATATTTCCTGCATTCTTCCCATTGAATCTAGCCAGTCATCTACGCAAGCAATGACGACGTTTATCCCCACCAAAACTCTCCCATCATACACGAACACAGAGACAATGGTTTTCCCAACTCATCCTCACACGTCATCCACACAGGAGACGGCACCGGTCTTCTCATCTCAGCCTAATCCGTCATCCACACAGAATACAACCACGGTCTTCTCCTCTAAGCCTGATTCGTCAACACAGAAGACGAATACGGTCTTCTCCTCCCAGTCTAACCCTTCATCAACACAGAAGACGACTTCCGTCTCCCGCTCCCGGCCTAATCCATCATCCACACAGAAGACGACTTCCGTCTCCCGCTCCCGGCCTAAACCATCATCCACACAGAAGACAACTACGGTCTTCCGCTCCCGGCCTAAACCATCATCCACACAGAAGACGACTTCCGTCTCCCGCTCCCGGCCTAAACCATCATCCACACAGAAGACGACTACAGTCTCCTCTACCCACCCTGATCCATCACCAGAAACTTCCTCAGAAGATCGCACTTCCCTGTTGCTCAGGACGACACAACGATCCGTCCTGAAGCCGTCAACCCCAACCACTGAAGGTTCACAAAAGAAATTTATGTATAGCACATCCGAACCAAGCACAACAACACAAGCTCAGGTACAACACGATATCACAACCGACGAAAGTGGGTCCAGCAGTACGATAACTATTGTGTTATCCATAGGTCTAAGCTGCGTTGCAGGGGTCGCGATTTTGTTAACGATTGCTGTTCTGATAAAGATTCGAAGAACATGTTGCATCCCTCAAGCAAACATAGAATTACGGAAAGGTCGGGGTAACCCTAAGCGAATAAAGATGCGAACCCTCTCCACTACTGTCCCAGATTTTACCTTCCACAACAGTGAGATAAAAATTTGTAATTTGCAGGAAAATGACTTGAACAGAGATAGCTCTCACTACTACGCACCAATCATGGATCTTGCGGCGGACCCAGGTATTTCACCCGCGGATGAAACCAAAGTTATGAATATCACTTCAAGTGATATTTCGGGGTCGATTCTCTCTGGCAAAGGACTTGCTGAAAACGCAATGAACAAAGACGTCTGCGCCATTTCAGAGACAAAATTGAAAGGCACTCCAGAACAAGATGTCCCTGAAGTCCATTTATATTTTGAACTTGCAAATGACCATGCATCGCGCCGTTTCCCTGATATGTTTCCATCTTCTCCTCGTGTAGAAATTCAACCAAAGCAAGAATCTCACCATGACTCAACAACCAACCACCAAGAACTCTCTGGAGAAGTTTTTGTGGATAACATACTTTACGAATCGTCAGAGGGGATTCCGAAAGAAACGGTATATGAAACCGTGGAACCAAATACAAATCAATCCGGACTGTATTTCGTTCTAGAAGACACCTTAGTTAAACCAAATTCCTCCAATGATCTTTTCGCTGAGAATTGACTTGCCCCTTCGATGCTCCGCTGAAGAGAGGTTTCGATGGCGAACTTCCGGGACACCGATACGCAAACATTGATACCATGTTAACGAAACTCTAATAATACATGCACGTGCACGTATTCTTTTCTCGGAGATATGACTTCAATAGCACCACATAACCTCCAATCTTTACCACCTTTTTGGCTCTCACCCAAAAGATTCGGGTCCCTCAATAAACGAGTCTGAAGCCCTTCGTGAAGTGTTAGTGGAAATTAAATCGAAAAAAGGTATATTATTCAAGTATAGAATGCAAATAAAAATATCACTACATTTACATGTAGACGATCGCTTTTTTTATACAATGTTCATACGTTAACCTTTGCTCTACTCAATTTCTTTTTGGTTCTCACCTGAAAGAAGACTTTGTGAAAAGGTTGACCAATGTTAGTAATACCCCCACGTACTTTACGTTAGTCGGATCAAATTGCTATAAGACAACCACACAGCCATGACAGTATGTGTGACATCGTATCTGCAAAACCGAACATCAGCCTTTATGGTGCCTGTATCATGTCTATCTCGCGCGAAATACTTGATTGAGTTGATATAAGAATCTTTCATATTTTTGTAAAATGCTTATCATTCTGTCTTTAAACAAAGCAATTGATTTAAACTATTGATACTCATTGACAGCTGCTAAAAATGTGTTCCTATTATTACCATCTGGGATACTCCCCAAACAAAGTTGCTGATACAATATCGAATTAATCATTGGCTCGCAAAAAGGTACCAGCATTCTGCTCTATGTTGTAAAAAAATTGGATAGAATGAAGCCCTTTTAAAATTCAAACACCGGTAATATGGAAATGAGATTAAAATCGATCGTTTCATTTATAATATTAGATGATTCATTTCATTTAGTTTCCTTTTCTTTAAAAATATAAAAAATCATTTGAGTTTCAAAAGCAATGATAAGCGAAACCAGTCAGATGCAACATACATCACGTGGGAGGTATGGTCAAAACAAACATTTGATTGTTCTATTACAATAAATAGTTTTGATTGTCAGGTTATGTGTTTTATATTTCGTAAAGAACATGATTGATGGTTTGTGAGATTTTTTACGTCAGAAGGGTAGTTTCATTTAATAAATAGTTTGAAAACAAAAAGAGATTAATATCAATCATTACCATACTTTACTATACTATGCAAAGTCGCTTGTGTTCATCGCCCTCTTACGAGAGACAATGAGAAAGCAGCTATGCCATACAATCGCGAAAGAAGAAAAAAAGTGTTTACAAACGTAGTGACAACTGTAAATACCTTGTGAATATGTTGTTTAATAATGTAGATATTATATTCATGTTTTTGTTTATGTGCTCTTTTAAGCCTTTATTTAACCGAACCGAAAGGTGTTCCAATAAAGTTTAAGTTAAAACAAAATATTTGTTATCATAGGATGGCAAGTGAAGGTCACATATTAAATAGGTATATGCAACACATTGTCAACCACAAATAAAATGTAATGTGTAGTAGTTTGTTGATGTAATCAAGGAACGGTTGAAAATCTTACATGTATTTGCTCGAACGGCTGTCCACGCATCCATCCGCTCCTTTCAGCCAGTACACATGACATAATGTTCTCATTATCGCCACCTGGGTTGAAAGTGGCAAATGTAGAGATGTGTTTCATCAACAGGCATAAGTGTCTCGGCTTGTACTAGAACCCCTAAAATGTTTATCCATTCTATGACTTTTTAAAATCGAAAATATCACTTGCTAATGGGATTGGAGTAGGAAATATATTTCCATGGTACGTTGACAGTCAATCAGGCGGTTCCAAATAGCATTTTCACCGGAATATTACTGACAAATTCATCAACGACGTTTCCCCTGGAAAGCCATGAACAAACATCACTAAAACTTGCAGCGGACCAAAATGCTTCCTTCGACGGCCCAGGGTACTTTACACCTCCCCTGTTTATCTATTTCTGGATACGCCATTGAGTAGACACATTCCTTGAAAGTGAAAGTGGCTGAAATAGCTCTACAAAACAATCAAGGCAGTTCTTTATTTGCGTGGATACTTTTCAATGTTCAAGTAGATGCTTGTAATGATCATCAATCTTTGTGTTTTTATCAAACATTTATCAAACATATCTTACGATTGAGGTTATCAATCTTAATCAAGTATTATACCTGTCATGTTTATAAACTATAAGAACTATTAAAACTTAAAAACTATTAAAACCAATTAAATGAAAATGAAAGCAAACGACAAATTTGCAAAGATCTACCACATGAATAGGAGCACAACCAAGCAGATTTAGTGCTCAGCAATTATTTCTATCATGCTACTCCTCACTGGCACCTCGTCGAGAAATCTTCTGGTAATTCTTGAAGAAGACATTTAAAGTACAGAATTTGTTACATTACGGAGCAACTTCAGAAATACTTACCCGTGTTCGCACAATTCATGGTTTTTGTCAAATACTGACGGTATCAGTGATTTTGGTCTCACATTGGAATCGATCGCAGTGGATAATAAATTGACATCTTTTGGCTTGACCGTGCGAGCATCGATTAGTATGAGTGTCGATTTATAAAAACTCAACAATAAACTGTGGAAATTTATTCACAAAAATTGCATTTCGAAGAGCTCGTCACAAGATCAATATCTCATATTCACCTTAGAACCATCCATGAAACGAGAATATGAAAAGAATCTTCTGTAATGTAATTACATTTTGCAACTGGTTCGGCTGAACATATTAATTGGCTCTGTAAAGATACTCAACCGCCAAATTTTACTTCATGCTGCACTAGGACAGAAAGCTACGATACAGGTTTTTTCAATTAAATTTGGTTTGAGATTTCTACTTTTGACATGGCACTTTTGAACGCCTCTACGATTATTCTTTTGTGTTTAGCCTTCCACACATACTTCTGCAATGCGTCAGTATCCGTGACGAGAGTACTGAACGTTGGGGATAGCATGACCCTAGATTGCGTAACGGACTCGGATCCAAATATCGATAGGTATTGGGTTCGGCGGAAGAATGGATCAGATGATTATATAGCACAGGCTGGTTCATCATGTCCCAAAGGTAAAATTTATGAAGAATTCCCTTATGATCCGCGTATTTCCATCAGTTACTACAGCTTTGTCAATGTTTCGTCTGACAAAGTGAGTAAGGTTCTAGCACTAAGCATTTCAAACATTACAGAGCAAGATTCAGCCGAGTACATCTGTTTTTCAACAAACGTTCCGAACAGCAAAACAATATATCTGTATTTTTATAACATCAGTGTTATAACTTGCAATTGTTCAATTGATACAACCGTGACTTGTGACCTCATCGGTTACAATAGCCCTAAACGTCAACCTGTGATGATCATTTTTAACGGAGGAGCTGTTAAAACGGGGGTGATTGGAAATCGTCTGGCATTTGGCCATCAAGATCTTAATGATTTAGCACTTGAACCTTCTATCCGTCTATTTTCCGATGATGGCCTCATGTCAGATATAACGTGCATTCTTCCCGTCCAGTCGAAACCGCCATCCACACAGAGGACGACGACCACAGTCTTGCCAAGCCAACCTAGACAGTCATCCGCACAAGGTACGACAAGGATCATTGGCCCCACCAATGAACCATCTTCATCGCATGAATTGTTAAGCACAACGATAACATCCTTAATTAACACTAAATTAACAACCATGAGCCCACATTCAGGATCGCAACGGTATTTGCGTTCTTCTTCATCGCCATCTTCCTCACAGCCGTTCATTTCTTCACAACAAACTGCATCTCCCTCATCCACACGGAGGACGACGACCGCTGTCTTGCTAAGCCAACCTAGACCGTCATCGACAATCAAGGATGATGATCATGATAGTTATCACGGCAAAATGATTATCACTGCACTCGCTGTGAGTATCTTGGTTGTTGTTCTCATCGTAACAGCTGTCGCGGGGGCATCAATTTGGAGACAAGCGTTGAGATCCAAACGTGGTCGAGCGAACTTGGACAAAATTGAAGACTGTTCCGATTCTGATGGGGTAGGTAATTTGTCATTGTAAATTAATTTCATATGTTGTTGCACATGCAGCCCCGATATATCATTTTGATAGAACAGTTCAGCTAATTAAATACGCATTTACTAATTTCGATAGCATTGTAAATCTGCAATAATTCAAAGACAAGAACATGGTTTAGAAATTAGAAGCATATGTCTATAAAGCTGGTATACTATGCCACACTAGCATGATTATACGGTATGATAATGCATCACAATTGTTTTTTGTAAAATAAAGCAAACGTTTCATCCGAACGAGTAACAATTAATGTAATATCATAGCTTCAACTTCATCCCACTAATTTTCCACCCATTTATCTTCCTTAAAAACATTAGAATTTTTCCCGATTCGCCATCCACCTAAACCATGAGTACGAGAGCACAGTGCCCGTACCACTTACCTTTATGTGTACTAAAGTTGAAGACGACACTCTGGCCTATCCGAGCAGCTTCTTGGCTCTCACAGAAACCTCACCAACTTCACAGGATTACGAAGAAGTGGGCAACAATCTGCAGGAGGACACGGGTGCAGACGACTTCACCTTTCCTAACGTAAGAGGCCAAGATACCCAGGGTTACGGTGTCATGGTATCCAACGTTAAAGATGGGGATCCGTACGCTTATTCTGTTCCAAATGTCACGCTCCACAACATCATTCCGGTTCAGGAATATGACGATATTAAGGAAGGAGAAGGGTCCATCGTTCCAACTGCAAATCGAGCCCCGACCATTGGCGACAAAGATGAACATGACTACCTAGTTCCCCATTTCAGGCTTTGCAAGGATTAGATGGTGATGTCTACAGACGAGGGTGGGCGTACCACACACTGCTGATAGCCAGAAAAAGACTAAGATCTCCCCACTTCTCACGACGTAGATGAGCATGAGTTAATTACAACTCGCTGATCTCAGGTGCACTGATAAAACAGTGGGAAACAATGAAAGGCCTAGACATGTCGATCTAAATGCCACTAGAACACTACCACTGAAAACAAAGTAACAGGGACCTTGCTATGCCTAGTTCCCAGCATAGGACTTTGAAGTAGTTAGCAGTTCCTGCTGGACCACTGACAACAAAGATTTACAATGGATATCATGCAATAGCGAATCTACTGAAGCATTTATATTCCCCATGTTAACATGTTGATGTTTTTCTTAATTTTGTGCCAACAAATATGTTGGTCTTATAATAATAATTTAATAATAATAATAATAATAATTGATTCTTATTGTGCGCTACTACAGACAAACTGATCAGAGCGCTATTACAACAGAAAAGAAACATACAAATCGTAACAATCAAACAAGGAACAGTAATTAAGATATTATGAACGAAGACATATTTAGCTACTCAAAATGTACATTATGGATTCAAGATGGAAAGAGTTGGGTTTTAAGTTTCTTTTTGAAAGTGTCTTCTGTACTACATAGACGGAGGTATTGTGTTCCAGCATAAGAGAATGAGCATCATAATGATAAAGGGCATTCGTAGATCCACATCTTATGCATGGGAATTGAGGTGTGGGGAGAACATATACGAGTAGCTTAAATTGTTTATAGAACCCCCCCCCCCCCCCCCAATGACAGTGTCCGCCATCATATTTAATCATCGACTTGCTCATACTTTCTATTTCGAAATTTTAAATCCTCAATGTTTTTTCATATCCACCACGTATCTGAATGTACCTACATGTATGACCTGACTAATAATAACTGACCCCACTCTTAGACAGATCATTGTGTTACAATACAGCACAAATATTTAACAAGACAAACAGAAGGTCGACATGTACATCTACCAAAATTAAGGACTACAAAGTGACACTTTTGTCTTTTTTTTTAGGACGTGACTTATGAAATAGAATGTCAAGTATTAAAAACATCCAGAAGCTGTCAAAGGAATTCACTAAAAAATGATGTATCGTGTCATTAACCATTGTATATTGCTCTGTATATAATACCGTGTTACTAAGTTTTAAATGGTTATCATTGTTGTATTATCTGTTTTATGATTTAAAATTGAACGTCTTGTGTTGTGTCCATTTTTAAGAGGCCAGGCTCGACTTTTACATTTTCCGGCACCATTTACCATCCTTTGGCATAACATTTGATTCTGTAATATTTCTTTACTATCTTAAAGACATATTTTGTTTACGTACTGTCACTGTTGTTGTGGAATAGATCAAATAAATTAATTAATATTAAATGCTTATTTTGATAGGACGAATTCACTATCATTACACATTATTAGACATGTATAACAAGTTCAATCATTGGCACGGGTATATGAAGAAGTAGTCCTTAAATGTATTTATGTTACTTTGACAAAACGATCTTTTTTTGTAGCTTGCTTTAAATCGAAAACTATGAGACCTAAGACCATTTTAGAGCACTTTTAATTACAATAGTAAATCAAAACTTGAGCTTATTATCCAACATTTTTCTCTCAATCTGGGAAAGGCATTTTGTAGATTATCATCACCATAACTTTGGGTGATTTTGAATTGTAATCCCTGCATTTTGAATATTTTAATTAGGCCACGAGTTTTCCTGCGTGTAGGAATTGTGATTTTCAAAATATCCGAAGTAAGCGAACTATGAAATATTTCACTTGAAACATGGCGAGAGTAATTCTCTAATAATTGCAAGAAGAGCCATTATTTGATTTATATCATTCTCTGAATAACCAACCCACCAAATTCCTCGAGAAAACCGATCACGGCAGTTATCCTGTAACAGTGGCGTATCCAGACCTTAGCCTTATGAGGGCCCATTTTGACAGCCCTTGTCTGCATTATGGAAATGTCCAGGAAAACCTATGTTGAGTATCACTGTTTTAATATGAATGAGTACTAAATATTTTTTCAACGTTTTCAACATGTTTTGTGTGTCTCCAAAGGCTATCTTTAATTTGTTTTCTTATGGTTCCCTAAAATAACCCGCTTACTACTAGGGCTAACGTTTTTCCTTGGTCGGGAATCTGTCAGAAGAGGCAAATTGTCCACCCTCACCCCCCCCCCCCCCCCCCTCTCTCTCCACCTCCTTCAAATACGCCAGTGTCATGTAACCAATCACCTGATATAACTATTTATAAATCACGATTGTCTTTTGGTTTCGCTACGTTTAGAACGTTTGTGGGTAGTAGATAGATATCGACATTCACTTTCGCTTAACTTTAACAATGGAAGTGATATTTCCTCAATAGCATTGTAAGATTTGGTTGGATCCGGTCTCTTGAAAATAAAAGTGCTGTAACTCTTCACCAGTGGCTGTCATATTTACAGCGATCGTTTATAGACATGTTGATTATACGTGCCTTGAGCTCTGCCTCTTGAAAGCGGACAGTACTCCAGCATTGATACCAGCATCGACTAATTAGGTGTATCCATCCTCAAAATCACCTTGTGTAACACCATATGAATATAACTTACTTGATAGTTCTCGATATTTCTATGTGAACTCGTACATAATTTGTTGATCACTTGGATGTTTTAGGAAAACGGGAGTTGTAATGTTATGACAGGACAGTGAAGAATGAGGCGTATAAAGAGATACGATATGACCACGATGACTAAATCTATCTGAAATATTCATGGTAATATTGTAAATGCCAAGAACGAGAGAGATGCTATTTTAATTTAATTATCGGAGCATGCATAACGGATGTCTACCACTCTACCCCGCAGACGAATAAGAAAAGTTTTTGAATAGGTGCTTTAAAATTATTTCTGAAGACATGAAGATCTTGAATGCTTTCATAGCTTTTCTTTGGACTTTAGCTATTTCAGTTGAGTTCCCTCATGGGTCAGTATCGTTGACGAGAGTACTAAACGTTGGGGATAACATGACCCTAGATTGCGAAACGGACTGGGATCCAAATATCAATATGTATTGGGCTCGGCGCAAGAATAGAGACGATTACATAGCACAGGCTGGTTCATCATATCCCAAAGGTGAAATTTATGAAAAATTTCGTTATGATCCGCGTATTTCCGTCAATTACTACGGCTTTTCAAATGTTTCGTCTGATGAAGTGATTAAGTTTCTAGCACTAAGCATTTCAAACATTACAGAGCAAGATTCAGCCGAGTACATATGTACTTCAACAAACGTTACGAACAAAAAAACAATATATCTGTATTTGTATAACATCCGTGTTGTAACTTGCAATTGTTCAATCGATACAAACGTGACGTGTGATCTCATCGGTTTTAATAGCCCTCAGAAGCTCGCTGTGACGATCATCTTTAACGGTGAAACTGTTAAAACTGATGTGAAAGGAAATCGTCTGACGTTTGGCCCTATTAATTTCAATGAGTTGGCTCATGAAATTTCAATCAATGTATTTTCAGTTGGTAGTCTCCTGTCAAATATAACGTGCATTCTTCCTGTCCAGTCAAACTCGTCATCCACACTGAGGACGACGACGACTGTCTTGCCAAGCCAGCCCAGACAGTCATCCGCACAAGGTACGAAAAGGATCATTGGCCCCACCAATGAACCATCTTCATCGCATGAATTGTTAAGCACAACGATAACATCTTTACATAACACTAAATTAACAACCAT
The DNA here is from genome assembly GCA_035222895.1 of Strongylocentrotus droebachiensis. Classification (NCBI taxonomy): domain Eukaryota; kingdom Metazoa; phylum Echinodermata; class Echinoidea; order Camarodonta; family Strongylocentrotidae; genus Strongylocentrotus; species Strongylocentrotus droebachiensis. The sequence goes on along the minus strand of JAVYIG010011982.1, from coordinate 40,055 downwards.
GAGCCCACATTCAGGATCGCAACGGTATTTGCGTTCTTCTTCATCGCCATCTTCCTCACAGCCGTCCATTTCTTCACAACTCCCTCTACATTAACAGTAACAGCACCATTGGAAACATCATCAGAAAGCGACGAGTCTTCAACAACGGACTTGACCACAAAACCAAAGAAAGAGAGTGACCCTAACATTATAATAATCGCGCTTTGTGTTAGTATTTCAGCAGCGATAATTTGTATAGCAGTCATCATTGTGATGAAGTTTCGGAGACGATATTACAGATCAAGCAATGTTCGAGGTGGCAATAAATCTCGAAAATGTCGGGCCAAATTCACTGGGGAAAGGCTTCAAACACTTTCCACTGCGATCCCAGACTTCGAATTCAACACAAGTGCGATGAGAACTTGTCGTTTGGACGGTGAGGAATCGAACCATGGTCACTCTTCCACCTTTCCCGCGGACTTGCAAAAACAACAGGCAATGCCGACCGAAATTGAGGTTGAACAATCTGATTCTAGGTTGGCTCTCTCTAATAAAGGGTTTACTAGAAACGCAATGCATGCGAGTGCGGTAATTCCAATGAAAGAGCTGAAAGACTCCAAAGGCCAAGATATCCCTGATGATAACCTTTATTTTGTCCTAGAAAATGTCAGCATATATAACTCTCCGACGAAAAATCTCCGTACCCCTTCTAGCTTTATACCTCATCGAAGAGAGGGTGATAGTTATGAGCCTTCAAATAAAGAATGTAAAGCCTCGGATGGAATGTTCGTGGAGAACATCCTCTACGAATCCAGTGATGCAATACCCGTGACGATGAACGGGAAGCAAGGAGAGAATGCAGATGAAACCCACCTGTATTTTGTTCTAGATAATGACAATCTTTACTCTGCACCACCACCATTTGACTCTCATCTGAAGGAGGATTCTGATGCTGGGCCTTCGGGACACCTATACGAGGACATCGATTCTACGAGAAAACTTGTTGAAGGGGGTGCCCGATGTACCTCACATATTCATGCTATGCCCGACAAACGCTCAAATACAACCGATGTAAGAATGAAAGGGTGTGGCAAAGGATACCCATATGATTCTAAAGGATGTCAATGACACTTCCTCAGCAAGTATGGCTTCCGAGTCTACTGGAAATGAGGGCCCACTGTATGCTCAAATCGATTGAATAGCTGTTGAATGAGAAATGAAATGTACAGTGCCACCATGGACAAAGATATTGTTCTTATATTCATGGATTCTTTTAATTTCTGGAGGTTTTATTTTAGTTATTGTTATTAATTGTTTTGTTATTTTTATTATTATTATCATCATCATCATCACCACCATTTGGTTCTGAAAAGGATATTGGAATGCATTATTAGAATATGGTCCCATGTTGTTTCATTTATTTATATCGATTAATTGAATTCCAGATATTTTGTTTCCGTTAATGAATTCCAGTAATGTTTTAAGTGTAAACATTTAGAAATTACTCCAGATACTGTTTCGCTCAAAGAATTGTGTGCGTTTTGTCCAACAAAATCTCAACGTAACGGTCACTTATAGCGCTATTTCTATACTACAGAAAAGCTTGTCTTGAAAAATTGTTCACATTAAAAATACATGTAAAGTACCGATGATTTAAATCCACTGACTTTGAAGCAGTGAATCTGTAAGGACCCTCAAAACAAAAAACCACCCAAATTGTTATTACAAGATAAAATACTTTTTTATAGAATGGACGAATACTGATATAAAAATGTATTCTACATCAGTTACAGTGTTAAATTGACATACAAGACATTCTGAATGTTCACTCTTTTTTGTTATTAATTCACACGTAGACAAAAAGTGTGGTTTTAACCGTGATCCAAACACATGTTGGAACGCGTGGCGAAAATCCTGACTATTAAAGCGGAGTTTGAACAGCGTATAAAACATTGAGATTTGAACAGCGGCTAAACCTTATTTTCTTGCAAATGTGTGAACGGGCCTATGAGTGATATATCTGTAACGATTCAAGACTCTCAATACGATCTTGATATTATGTTTACCCAAAAAAATCTGAATTTTGTCCGATTTTGATGCCGGATGTGAACATCATTTATATTAATGTATGGTATTTATTTCATGTTGATGATAATACAACGCTGGTAGTTTACAATGAACTTGTTTTAGTGTATTTTCTTTTTGAAGAAAAAAAACGGTGACTCACCGCTGTCAATTGTTATAAATAGCACTAAGCTTTTGTAATTGAAAACTGTATAGTGGTTATAATTAAATTATTTAAGTTGTTCACAAATCAAGAAAGATTTAAAGTTTTCACAACCCTATCGAATACAACCAAACAGGAGGACAAGAAGAGTTGAAATAGATTTTTTGTTTTTAGTGTAAAAGATATTTTTGAAAATCATATGTTTCAAAAACAACACCGAATCTGTCAAGTGTCTGATTTGTTTCTTTTGCAACCCAGTTTACCTAATATTGAAGCTCCATTCCAAACATTTTATGCTGTTTAATTCCAGTTTAAACCTAATTAAAAATCATCTTTCACTGTGCCATTGTATAGTTGAAGTCGCTTAATCTGCAATAAGGAAAAATGAAATACATTTAAATTACTTATAACAAATGTTTCAACACATTTAGATTTGAAAGTTCTAGAATTATATAAAGTAGCGTACGGATTGTTTAGTAGGCTGCTTAGCTATCTGTCTTTAAACGCTTAGTTCCGTAATAGGTTTTTGTTGTCAAAGAAATCTGTCTATTGATTTTATCTATTATATATTATGTTAAAGTCCATCGGAATAATTGACGCATTTTAATGAAATACACATATCTAGCAGTTGTTATATCAATTTATACTTTTGACCGTGTATTCCTCATATCTAACCTATTGCTATTAATAGTTGATAATATTTGATCTATTTTCACCAAATTCACCTATTATCGGAAGGAGTATTGACTATTAATTTGAATGATGATTCAATTTCAGTACGTTTAAAAGTAACTGCGAAATCTAAAGTGTTTGATGATTATTGATGGGGGTTCGTACAATTGTAAAATAGCGATAACGAGCTTTCCATCGCCCCTTCCAGAAAACTTGCGGGTAGGTAGTTATTTTTATTCTTTTATTTTAGGGTTGCAGAATGAAATTTGATCATCAACAACTAACATGTTTGTTTTGTTTTTATATTGTTTTGCTTTGGTGTTGTTTTCGGGGGGTTGTTTTTTTGTTTTCTATGGGGGCGGGTTTGGTTGTTGTAACGTGTTATGTTGATGTGTTGTGTCTTCGTTTGTTTTGTCTGTACTTTATACAAACTGGCTTGAGTTTAATTTAATTTTTTAATAGTTGAATGACATGTTTATCTTTTTATGCAAATATTGATTTAATGTACCATGTAATAAGACATAAAAGAATTAAATACACGGTATGTTGACAAGTCATGTATAACTATGTTCACTACATTTACTATGTTCACCAAAAAGTTTGTATGGGATGTTTATCTATTATTCATATATGTTCCAAATACATTAATGGTCAAAGAAAAAATATTGTTTGAAAGTCATGACCCCTCCCTGAGTGGAGATGATGCACACTGTGTGTGTGACTGAATCACATGACAAGGGTAATAATAATAATCTGTAAAGTGCTAAATATTGTAGTTAAATATTGAATTTATCACGGCGATGAATTAGGTGATCTGCCGCTTTGATCGAGACATGTAGAAACTCAATGAGAGCTTCCACCCTCCACTCATATAACACGCCAATACACAAGCTCATTTAGTAATCAAGGATGTAGAAACGGTAGAAATGATAGCACGTACATGTATAAAAACAATAATGGCAGATTTTGCAGTCTTCATCTCAATCGGAATCTTTACCACGTTTCCGTCTTCTGCTCAAAAACGTACAAGTAGAAGGTCTGACAAGTGTAGGCCATCTATGACGGAAATATAACACAAACTGAATGGAAGATAGCACGTACAAGTAGAAACCATAATGCAGATTTTGCAGTCTTCATCTTAAATCGGAATTTGGACCACGATCCCGTCTTTTGATCAAAAAACGTACAACCTAGTAGAAGGTCTGAAACATGTAGGCCAGTAATGACGGAAATATAACACAAAATGAATAAGAGAAAGCAATTACAAATCAAGTAGTAACAAAACAATAATATTATTAGTGCCATACCCAGCTTGAATGTACGCCCTCTCTCCAGTTTGAAGGTCCAGTAAACATCAATGACCTTGTAGACACTCTGGGACAATTTGTCAACCCCCCCCCCCCCCCCCCCATCATCTCGCACTTGGAAGAACCCCATCCCCTGCTCATCATTCATATCTTGATACGCCTAAGGTTCGCGGAATAAAATTGCCAATGACTCTTGTTCTCCGCGCCCATGGTAAATTTATTGAAAGTAGGTATGGAATTTCATAACACAGTAGAGGAAAGATGTAGCTACTTTCAAAACTTTTAAATGCTAAAAAATGCTAAATAAAACACTGGATACGCCACTGGTGTTTATGCATCAGAATACACTGATACAATCAGCTAGTTGCTTCAAACCACTTAAGCGAAAATAAAATTGAATTCAAGCGAAAGCGGAATTTTACACTCAAGCAAACAAAGAGGTTAATGGCCTTTTGTTGCTTATTATAAACTTACCAAGTGGCTCTAGTTTCCTGTTGCTCGGTACTTTATTTGTTCAGTAGCATTAAAGGTACTATGTCCCATTTGCAGGCCCAAAAAATGAAAAGGTTAAATTCCAATGGTATTTGAAAGATAATACTAATTTAGAACTCCCCTTGAAAAAAGGGGGCTTGAAAATGTCTTTAAGTGGGAAAATAACGACTATAAGTTGCCAAATCGACTAAGGAGCTATAGAGCCAATAAGTAATATTCTTGATTTTCAGACCATTGTACCGAATGGTCGTAAGTTTTATGCTGCGCAAAGATTCAATCAGTTTCATTTTGGCCATTACAAGAAGTAGGTTATTGATGTAGACAAATGCTCATGGGCCTTTACAACTCTTTTCATGTATGTTATTACCAAAGAAGAAAAAAGCCAGTCATTCATTCAATACTGACAATAGTGTCTGACAGTGTAGTCTAGCAAGTAAACGGGTTTCCTTGCATAATTTGAATATTAGGACACTGCTAACGTTTAAATTTCACAGATAGGACATACATGACATATTCATAATTCCTGCAAAGTTCTACAGAATGTGAGGTTGGCTGCAAAATGGACATAGTATCTTTAAATCGAGCCTTTTGATAACATATTGTTTCAGCGATAGGTTTTGGCGAAATACAAATTCGATCTCTCTTTCACAAGGAAGTTTATAATTCAGACTGAGGAGCTTCCTTCATGTTGATTAATTGGCATGAGTTTTGCACTCACAGGGATGTATTTACCGGGTGATATTTTCCACATTGATTTGGATAATGTAACGACCTTGGAAGATATAATTCTTATATTTACATATATATACGAATGGAGAATGACCATACAGTTACCTTCAAGTTTACATCATCGTTATAAACAACTCGCCTTCACGAAAGATTTTTTTTCAGTACTTGGACATACTGACAAAAGTTTTGAAAAGTTGTACAATATACCTTGAGAAAGTATTTTGAACTCTCATCATTTTTGCTTTGATTTAAACTAAGGACATGGAGATTTTCAGTTTATTTACAACTGTCCTGTTATGCGTGACTTGGTCTACAATATTTTCTGCTGGCTCTGTTTTAACCGTGGAGAAAGCTTTCAACATCGGGCATGACATAACCCTGAATTGTGTAACTAATTGGAATCCAAATATTACTTTGAACTGGATTAAGAGAAATATAGGATCATTACGAATCATTTACATAGCAGCGGCTGGCCCCCAATATGAAAACGGGTACATCTGGCAACCTTTCCGAGATGACCCGCGTTTTTCGTACAGCTATGAAAACGTTTCTTCGAGTGAGATGAATATTGCTCTTACACTTTACATATCGAACATAACTGAGGAAGATTCAGCCAACTACACTTGTGTTTCAATTAAAAAGGGATCATTCGAATCAATAGATTTGTATAAGTATGATGTCCGTGTCATCGATTGCATATGTTCTTTGGAATCAAATGTCGTATGTGATATTTTCGGGTTGCATTCGAGTGAATCTTCATCGGTAACTCTCGGGGTTGATGGAAGAACTGTCACAGGATTGTTTAACGATAGCCGTTTAGAATTCTCGTCGCGACTTCTAAATGAATCAACACACCACCATTCTATTGAACTATTTTCATCAGATGGCATCCTGTCAAATATTTCCTGCACTCTTCCCATTGAATCTAGCCAGTCATCTACGCAGGCAATGACGACGTTCTTCCCGACCAAAACTCACCCATCACCCACGAACACAGGGACAATGTTCTTCCTAACTCATCCTAACACGTCATCCACACGGAAGATGACTTCGGTCTTCCCCTCCCCGTCTGATCCGTCATCCAAAGAAAAGACGAATATGGCCTTTCCCTCCCAGCCTGATCCATCATCCACACAGGAGATGACACCGGTCTTCTCCCCTCATCCTAATCCTTCATCAACACAGAAGACAACTACGGTATTCCGCTCCCGGCCTCAACCGTCATCCACCCCGAAGACGACTGCGGTCTTCTCTACCCAGCCTGATCCATCACCAGATACCTCATCAGAAGATTACCCTTCTCTTTTACCCAGTACGACACAACGATCCGTCTGGCAGCGCTCGACTCCAACCACTGAAGGTTCACAAATTAAAGATGTATATGGCACTTCCGAACCGAGCACAACAGCACCAGCGTTAATGCATATCACTCAGGTACATCATGGTATCACAACCGACGGAAGTGGGTCCAGCAGTACGATAACTATTGTGTTATCCATAGGTCTAAGCTGCGTTGCAGGGGTCGCCATTTTGTTAACAATTGCTGTTCTGATTAGGATTCGAAGAACATGTTGCATCCCTCAAGCAAACATAGAATCACGGAAAGGTCGGGGTGACCCTAAACGAATAAAGATGCGAACCATCTCCACTACTGTCCCAGATTTTACCTTCCACAACAGTGAGATCAAAATTTGTCATTTGCAGGAAAATGACTTGAACATAGATAGCTCTCACTATTACGCACCAATCATGGATCTTGCAACAGAGCCAGGTGTTTCACCCGCGGATGAAACCAAAGTTATGAATATCACTGCAAGTGATATTTCGGGGTCGATTCTCTCTGGCAAAGGACTTGCTGAAAACGCAATGAACAAAGACGGTTGCGCCATTTCAGAGACAAAATTGAAAGGCACTCCAGAACAAGATGTCCCTGAAGTCCATTTATATTTTGAACTTGCAAATGACCATGCATCGCGCCGTTTCCCTGATATGTTTCCATCTTCTTCTTGTGTAGAAATTCAATCAAAGCAAGAATCTCACAATGAATCAACAACCAACCACCAGGAGCTCTCTGGTGAAGTTTTTGTGGATAACATACTTTACGAATCGTCAGATGGGATTCCTAAAGAAACGGTATATAAAACCGCGGAACCAAATACAAATCAATCCGGACTGTATTTTGTTCTAGAAGACACCTTAGTTAAACCAAATTCCTCCAATAATCTTTTCTCTGAGAATTGACTTGTCCCTCCGATCCTCCGCTGAAGAGAGGTTTCGATGGCGGACTTCCGTGCCACCTATACGACAATAAGGACTTTTAGATTCGCACAAAGACAACGTGTATTGCTACAGTCGACGTCCTTTTAATGCACTGCCTTGAATGGATGTCACACGTATCAGTGCACGCAAATCTAAAAGTCCCTAATATTGAAACCATGTTAACAAAACTCTAATAAAACATGCACGTCCACGTATTTTTTCTTCGGAGATATGACTTCATTAGCACTACATAACCTTCAATCTTGACCATCTCTTGTTGACTCTTACCGAAAAGATTCGGGTCTCTCAATAAACGAGTCTGAAGCCCTTCGGGAAGTGTTAGTGGAAATTAAATCTGAAAAAGGTATATTATTCAAGTATAGAATGCAAATAAAAATATCACTACATTTACATGTAGACGATCGCTTTTGTATACAATGTTCATACGTTAACATTTGCTCTACTTAATTTCTCTTTGGTTCTCACCTGAAAGAAAAGGTTGACCAATATAGTAATACCCCCACGTACTTTACGTTAGTCGGATAAAATTGCTCTAAGACAACCAATACAGCCACGACAGTGCGTGTCGTCGTATCTGCTAAACCGAACATCAGCCTTTACGGTGCATGTCATGTCTATCTCGCGCGAAATATTTTATTACGTTGATAAAAGAATCTTTCATATTTTTTGTAAAATGCTTATCTGTCTTTAAACAATGCAATTGAATTAAACTATTGATACTCATTGACAGCTGCTAAACATGTGTTCCTATTATGACCAAGTTTTTCATTATCCGGCTTAATATGTGTTTTGTATTTTATAAAGAACAAGATTAATGGTTAGTGAGATTTTTCCCGCCAAAAGGCAATTCACAGATGAAAAAGATAACATTAATACTGTACAAAACATTAATTCAGCCTTATTGCAGCACAATTTGGATGAACGGTAGAGAAACTCGGTTAAAACAACGTCAAAATGGATGTTTGAGATCTGTAATCGGAGTGAATAGTAGATTTCTCACTGAAATTATTTATAAAACCCTTGAAATTGACATGCTAAAAGAATACTGGGTCAAACAGGCTTTAGTTACTATATTTAAGTTGATCATTGATCGAATTTAATACTAATGTAGGCTATATGTTCCGTTGTGCTAATTCACCAATTCAATTTTCTTCAACATAGTCCATTATACCATGCATCAAAGCTTTTTAATACCTTGCCCAACGATCTCAGAATTATAAATGTTTTTATATCTTACAACATTGAGATTAGTAAAATGTAATATATTTCCTAACTTCTTTCATCTCGTAGCTAATAATTTTATTTTTTTTTCTCAATGTTTTGTTTTGTTATCTCCCTTTGTCACTATGATTCGATTTCGTACTTACATTTCTGTAAATGTGTTCATTTATTATAACTTGCATATTTGTATGTAAATTGTATTTTCATTGTTTTATATTCTATTCGAATTTTATGTAATCACGGCCTCGCTGAAAAACAGCTTTTGCTGAATGCGGGCACAAATATTGTATTTGTTTTAACCGTGAATAAATAAAATATACCATACCATACCAAAAGATATAATAATAATAATAATAATAACATTTATAGGGCGCTTTATACAGATGTTTCTAAGCGCACAGATGGTACTGTCTAACTTTTAATTATTCAACATGTTTAATACCTTAAAAGCAACAAAGTAAAATGAAATATTACTAATACAATGCAATACAATACAATTGAGTTGAATGGAATTAACTACTTGTGTGCGCCTCCAGTAAACTATAACTGATTAAAAAGGTGGGTTTTGAGAAGGGTTTTGAATGATTCGATGGATGGGGCATTTTGAATATGGGGTGGGAGTTTGTTTCAGAGGGCGGGGGCAATCGATGAAAAGGCACGGTCACCATAACGGGTTTTTGTTCGTGGGCCGTGTATTAATTGCATGGAGGAAGATGAACGGAGGGATCTGGCAGAAGAGGAGGATCGAAGGGAGACTAGGTCAAGAAGATATTTAGGGGCAAGGTTATGTGTTATTTTGTACGAAAGAAGTAGGATTTTGAAAGTAATGCGAGAATGGACCGGTAGCCAATGAAGTGAGCGAAGAACGGGTGATATATGGTCATATTTCCTACTTAATGTGATCAATCTAGCTGCTGAATTTTGGATGCGCTGGAGAGGAGATATATGAGAAATTGGGAGGCCGGCAAGGAGGGAGTTGCAATAGTCCAGATGGGAGGAGACGAAGGCGTGGACAAGTCTTTCAGTGGAGGCTTTGTCAAGCAGTCGCCTGATCTTTCCAATTTTGTAGATGCCCCAAGATGCAGATTTGCAGACGTTTTTGATGTGTTTTTGTAGAGTAAGGTGTTTGTCCAATGTGATGCCCAGGTCTCTAACATATTCAGAGGTCTTTAGTACACCCTCGTCGGTTGTCAGAACTGGTAGAGGCACTGTGCTCCTGAACTGTGAGGAAAAATGGATCAGTTCTGACTTGTTTTCATTAAGACGGAGTTTGTTATTGGCTGACCAGACCTTGATGTCTAAAAGACAATCTTTTAGGGAATTTACAGCATCGACTTTACCACGAGGTGACATAGTTAAATAAATTTGAGTGTCATCTGCATACATAGCGTAGTTCACACCCTGATGACGAGTGATGGTTCTTGCGAGAGGACCAGTGTAAAGAAGAAACAGCAGAGGGCCGACGACGGAGCCTTGAGGAACTCCGCAGCTGAAAGCAAGTGGAGCTGAGCAGGTCCCGTTGATTATTACCTTCTGTGTACGGTCTTGTAGATACGACTTGATCCATTGCAGGGCAGTCCCTGAGATGGAGTAGTCGTTTTCAAGACGATGTAGCAGCACGGTGTGGTCAAGCGTGTCAAACGCTGCGGAATAGTCCAAAAGAAGTAGAACGGCCTCATCACCCTTGTCAACAGCAAGGAGTAGATCGTTGAGTACTTTCACCAATGCAGTTTCTGTTGAGTGGAGGCTGCGGTATGCGGACTGGTTTCCGGGGAGCAGATGGTGACTGTCCACGTAATACATGAGTTGGTTAGCCACGATTCTTTCCAAGACCTTGCTCACAAATGGCAAATTGGCAATTGGGCGGTAATTGCCAAGGACATTTGAGTCTAGGTTAGGCTTTTTCAACAGAGGGACAACGAGTGACGTTTTGAATGTCGGAGGAACCACACCCGATGACAATGATGTATTGATGATGTAAGTCAGGACCGGAAGCAGTTCATCAAGGCAATCTTTGAGCAGCCAAGTTGGAATAGGATCCAGACTGCAGGATTTCGGTGGAGTAGACTTGATTAGACGTCGAAGCTGGACTTCAGTCACTGGCATAAACCCACTCAGGCTGCAATTTAGCGAGATCTCAGGAGGCTGGACGTGTGACTGCACATAATTAACATTAGGTGCAAAGGAAGACACAATATCACTGATTTTCTTCTTGAAGTATTCACTGAACTGATTGGCAAGTTCAGAATCTGATAAGTGTTCGGGATAAATAGAGGACTGAATGGGAGTGGAGAGTTTCTTCACGATGTTGAACAGCTGTTTAGAGTCAGCATTGTCAATCTCATTCCTCAGGTATTGCGATTTAGCATCGGTGATGTGAAGGTAGTATGACTCACATTCTTGACGATACAGCTCCTTGTCAATCTGCAGGCCTGACTTTAACATGCGACGTTCAGCGCGACGCCTATGTCGCCTGGCCTCCCTAATCTCATCAGAGAACCAAGGGATATTAGGTCTGATAGTAACAGTCACAGTTTTCAGAGGGGCATGCTTGTCCATCAGTTTAACCAAACTGTCATTATAGAATGAAACTGCTTCAGAAGGACAAGAAGGACACGGAGAAGATGTCAATACCTGTTTGATGTCCTGACGAAAGGAGTTAGAGTCGATGTCGCGAAGCTTTCTGAAGCTCACCTTCCTTTTAGGGTTTTTAGGCCCTTTGAGATTAATGGTGGAAAGGATGGCAGAGTGATCAGATGGGAGAGATGACAAAAGAGTAATGTGGGAAATAATATCTTCAGATTTTCTACTGAGAACTAGATCGAGTGTATGGCCTGCGTGGTGCGTGGGACCCTGGACATGCTGTTGGAGCCCAAGGGCTTCTATAGCATTAAGAAAAGATTGAGCGAACCTATCAGAAGAATCATCTACGTGTATATTAAAGTCGCCAAGGAGGATAAGAGGGTGATTATCTACAGCAGCACTCTCAAGAAAAGTTAAAAACTCTTCAAGGAAATCATTATTAGTAAAGGTGTGCCGTGAGGATTGGGGTGGGCGGTAGATACAATAAACTCTAACAGTAGATGAAGAAGTAAGATGGATCGTGAGGTCCAACAATTCAAATGACAGACAATTGTAACTGTCATTGACAATACAGGATGCAGTAGACCTATAGAGGACACAAATACCACCTCCTCTAGAAGACTTTCTTGGATGATTGATTATATCAAAATTAGGAAGGGAAAATTTCAACTCGGCTAGGGTAGGCTCATCTCTATGGTCACCGGAAAGCCACGACTCGGTAATGACTAATACATCAATGTTATTATCTATGATCAGAGAAGACACCACATCAGATTTATTATTCAAGGATCTTGCATTCCATAAACCAAACTGAGACCCACTGGAAGTCTCACTTAGGGACTGTGACCTTGGGACCCTTCGCCTGCGTCCTCGGTGCGTACGACGCCGCCGGCAAATCCCAAGATCACATACCCTTCTCCAAACAGTCAGTGGAAGCAGATTACTGGGCTTCATATTTATCTGATGGAGAGTATGTACATCATAATGAATACGATTTGATTGTGAACTATTGTAATAATCATTAGCATTTTGAGATACATCAACTTCGTAACATGGGCCTGGGTTCATTTGGATATCACCCGATAACAAGATGGCTAACTGGAACCAGGCACTAGTATTGTTATATCATTACCATACTTTACTATACCATGCAAAGTCGCTTGTGTTCATCGCCCTCTTTCGAGAGACATTGAGAAAGCAGCTATGTCATACAATCGCGAAAGAAAGAAAAAAGTGTTTACAAACGTAGTGACAACTGTAAATACCTTGTGAATATGTTGTTAATGTAGATTTTGTATTCATGTTTTTGTGTGTGTGCTCTTTAAGCCTTTATTTATCCCAAGGGACCGAAAGGTGTTCCAATTAAGTTTAAGTTCAAATAAAATATTTGTTATCATAGGATGGCAAGTGAAGGTCAAATATTAGGTAGGTAAATGCAACACATTGTCAACCACAAATAAAATGTAATGTGTAGTAGTTTGTTGACGTAGTCAAGGAACGGTTGAAAATTTTACATGTATTTGCTCGAACGGTTGTCCACGCATCCATCTGCTCCTTTCAGCCAGTACACATGACTTAATGTTCTCATTATCGCCACCCGGGATGAAAGTGGCATATGTAGAGATGTGTCTCATCAAAAGGCATAAGTGTCTCGGCTTGTACTAGAACCCCTAAAATGTTTATCCATTGTATGACTTGTTAAAATCTAGAATATCACTTGCTAATGGGATTGGAGTAGGAAATATATTTCCATGGTACGCTGACAGTCAATCAGGCGGTTCCAAATAGCATTGTCACCTGAATATTACATCTGTAAACCTCTTATACAGTAAGGAGTGACATATCCATCAGCGATGTATGCCCCTATCCCCTTGGAAAGCCATGAAAAACATCACCAAAACTTTCAGCGGGTCCAAAGCCTACCTCCGACGGCCCATGGTACTTTACACCTCCCCTGTTTATCTTTTTCTGGATACGCCATTGCGTAGACACATTCCTTGAAAGTGAAAGTGGCTGAAATAGCTCTACAAAACAATCAAGGCAGTTCTTTATTTGCGTGGATACTTTTCAATGTTGAAGTAGAAGCTTGTAATGATAATCAATCTTTGTGTTTTTATCAAACATTTATCAAACATATCTTACGATTGAGATGCTCAATCTCAATCAAGTATTATACCTGTCATGTTTATAAACTTATTATAACTATTAAAACTTAGAAATTATTAAAACCAATAAAATGAAAATGAAAGCAAACGACAAATTTGCAAAGATCTACAACATGAATAGGAGCACAACCAAGCAGATTTAGTGCTCAGCAATTATTTCTATCATGCTACTCCTCACTGGCACCTCGTCGAGAAATCTTCTGGTAATTATTGAAGAAGACATTTAAATTACAGAATTTGTTACATTACGGAGCAACTTCAGAAATACTTTACCGTTTTCGCACAATTCATGGTCTTTATCGAATACGGATAGTACCAGTCCTTAAATGATTTTGGTCTCACTTTGGAATCGATCGCAGTGGATGATAAATTGACATCTCTTGGCTTGACCGTGCGAGTATTGAATAGTACAAGTTATATAAATCCAACAATAAACTGTGGAAAAAGATTTACTATTAGAGAAGCCATTAAACAACGTGACCACAAGGATTGCACTTTGGAGAGCTCGTCACCAGATCAATTTCTCATATTCACCTTAGAACCATCAACGAAACGAGAATATGACAAGAATCGTTTATAATTTAATTACATGTTGCCACTGGTTCGGCTGTTCATATCAATTGGATCTATAAAGACAGAAACCCGTCAAATTTAACTTCATGCTGGACTAGAACAGAAAGCTACGATACAGGTTTTTCAATTATATTTGATTTGAAATTTCTACTTTTGACATGGCACTTTTTAACGCCTCTACGATTATTCTTTTGTGTTTAGCCTTTCGCACATGCTTCTGTAATGGATCAGTAGCCGTGACGAGAGTACTGAACGTTGGGGATAACATGACCCTAGATTGCGTAACGGACTGGGATCCAGATATCAATATGTATTGGGTTCGGAGCAAGAATGGATCAGACCATTACATAGCACATGCTGGTTCATCATGTCCCAAAGGTGAAATTTATGAAACATTCCGTTATGATCCGAGTATTTCCTTCAGTTACTACGACTTTGTAAATGTTTCGTCTGATAAAGTGATTCTAGCGCTAAGCATTTCAAACATTACAGAGCAAGATTCAGCCGAGTACATCTGTACTTCAACAAACGTTCCGAAAAAAGAAGGAAAATATCTGTATTTTTTATAACATCCGTGTTGTAACTTGCGATTGTTCAATTGATACAAACGTGACGTGTGACCTCATCGGTTACAATAGCCCTCAAGGTCAACCTTTGACGATCATATTTAACGGAGGATCTGCTAAAACTGTGGTGATTGGAAATCGTCTGATATTTGGCCCTCACGATCTTAATGAGATGGCACTTGAACCTTCTATCCGTATATTTTCCGATGATGGCCTCATGTCAGATATAACATGCATTCTTCCCGTCCACTCGAAACCGTCATCAAGTCTGTCATCAACACGAAGAATGACGACCGCTGTCTTGCTTTATAGCCAACCCTTGCTACCACGAACAACACAGACAGTAAAAAACCAAGCGACTCTGACGCTGACAAGAACCCAATTGCTGTTATCTACAACTGGGACACGGGATAAGACAATCAAGGATGTCGATCATGATAGTATCCACGGCAAAATGGTTATCATTGCACTCTCCGTGAGTCTCTCACTTGTGGTTCTCATCGTGACAGCTTTCGCGGCGGCTTCAATTTGGAGACGAGCGTTGAGATCCAAACGTGATCGAGCGAACTTGGACACAACCGAAGACTGTTCCGATTCCACTGATTGGGTAGGTAGTTTATCGTTGTAAGTGAATTTCATATTTTGTTGCAATTGCAACCCCTATATGCCATTTGTATAGTAAAGTTCAGCTACTTGGATACGCATTTACTAATTTCGATAGCACTGGAAATCTGCAATAAATCAAAGACAAAAACATGGTTTAAAAATTAGAAGCACAATTGTCTATAAAGCTGGTATACTCTGCCACACTAGCATAATTATATGATAATGCATCACAATTGTTTTTTTTTAGAATAAAGCGAACATTTCATTCTTTAGGCAAACTTTTCCGAACGTTTAACAATTAAAGTAATATCATAGCTCCAACTTAATCCCACTAATTTTCCACCCTTTTATCTTCTTTAACAACGTTAGAATTTCTCCAGATTCGCCATTCACCTAAACCACGAGTCCGAGAGCACAATACCCGTAGCACTAACCTCTATGTGTACTGAAGTTGAAGACAGCGCCCTGGCCTATCCGAGCAGCTTCTTGCCTCTCACAGCTACCTCACCAAGTTCACGGGATTACGAAGAAGTGGGTGACAATCTGCAGGAGGACACGGATGCAGACGACTACACCTTCTCTAACGTAAGAGGCGAGGATACCGAGGGTTACGGTGTCATGGTATCAAACGTCAAAGATGAGGATTCGTGCGGTTATTCTGTTCCAAATGACAACATCATTCCAGTTCAGGAATATGACGATATTAAGGAAGGAGAAGGGTCCATCGTTCCAACTGCAAATCGAGCCCCGACCATTGACGACAAAGATGAGGATGACTACCAAGTTCCATATTTCAAGCTTTGCAAGGATAAGGTGATGATGTCTACATCAGACTAGGGAAGACGTACTGACACCACAGACTGCTGATAGCCAAAAGAAGACTAAGATCTCCCCACTTCTCACAACGTAGATGAGCATGAGTTATGCTATGGTCACATAACCCAAAAGTAGCCTGCTCGGCGGCCGAGCGGCGAGTTTTTAACCAATTCTGCCCGGCGGCTGCCCGGCCACCGAGCGGCGGCCGCCCAGGCACCGCTCGTTTTTAGGGCATCGCTCGGTCGCTGCTGAAGTTTTAGCGCGGAGTAAAAATTTGGGCGGCGCCTGCTCACTTTTCACTCGCCGCCCAAAATACGCTCGGTGCCTGGGCGGTCGCCGCCCGGGCACCGACCTAATCGCTGGGCGATGCCTAATTCCGGCAGCGACCGAGCAGGCTACTGATCGGTCGGTCGCTGCTCTGATTTGTGACCATAGCTTTAGTTGCAGGAGTAAAACGATTCGGGTAGTGAGCACCTTTTTTTTTTCCTTTTTTTATTTTTGCTCCCAAAAATTTGAAAATCGAGCCGGCCGAAAATTCGCTCAGGGGGAGGGGGGCACTTTTTTTTTTTTGGGGGGGGGGGGCACTCGAAAATTTGAAAAAAATCACACCCCCGCCCCCCACCCCCCCCCCCCCCTGGATCCGTCCCTGCCCCACTCTTTGACAGATTATTGTGTTACAATACAGCACAACTATTCAACAAGACAGACAGAAAAAAAAAAAAAAAAAAAAAAAAAAACAGAATGTTAACATGTACATCTACCAAAATTTAGGACTACCAAGTGACAGTTTTGTCTTTCTTTTTAGGACGTGACTTATGAAATAGAATGTCAAGTATTAAAAACATCCAGAAGCTGTCTAAGGAATTCACTAAAAAATGGTTTATCGTGTAGAGGTGTCGTGGTCGAGTGGATATGTCACCGGACTGTGGAACACAAGGTCCGCGGTTCAAGTCCCGCCGCGGCACTAATGTCCTTTGGTAAGACATTGATCTTCATTTGCCACTCTCCACCCTGGTGTTAAAATGGGTACCCGGTAGGATGCGAAAGCTAATGTGGTTTGATTAGCAATGGCGCTTGTAAAATGGCGACTGGCTGGAATGCTCCACAGGGAGTGGAGAATGTGCATACCTTGTGTGCGGGTAAGCCTGAATCCGATGACCGGGGTAATGATATGTTCCGCGCCTCGAAACAAAGTATTAGGTGCATTATAAATGTGAGCTATTTTTATTATTATTAATAACACATTGTATATTGCTCTGTATAATACCGTGTTACTAAGTTTTAAATGGTTATCATTGTTGTATTATCTCTTTTATTATTTAAATTTGAACGTCTTGTGTTTTGTCAATTTTTAAGAGGCCAGGCTGGACAAGACAATTTTCTGGCAACCTTTACCATCCTTTGGCTTAACATTTGATTCTGTAACATTTCTTTACTATCTTAAAGACATATTTTGTTAACGTAATGTCACTGTTGTTGTGGAATAGATCCAATTAATTAATTAATATTAAATGCTTATTTTGATAGGACGTATTCACTATCATTACACATTATTAGAAATGTATAGCAAGTTGAATCATTGGCACGAGTATATGAAGAAGTAGTCCTTAAATGTATTTATGTTACTTTGCCAAAACGATCTTTTTTTGTAGCTTGCCTTAAATCGAAAACTATGAGACCTAAGACCATTATAGAGCACTTGTAATTACAATAGTAAATAAAAACTTGAGCTGACTATCCAAATTTTTTCTCTCAATCTGGGAAATGCATTAGTAGATTATCCTCAAGATAACTTTGGGTGATTTTGAATTGTAATCCCTACATTTTGAATATTTTAATTAGGCCACGAGTTTTCCTGCGTGTAGGAATTGTGATTTTCAAAATATCCGAAGTAAGCGAACTATGAAATATTTCATTTGGAACATGGCGAGAGTAAGTCTTTAACAATTGCAAGATGAGCCATTATCTTTAAACCCCGCCCTGAATAACCAACACACCATCTTTCTCGAGGAAACCAATCACGACAGTTATCCTGTAACAGTGGCGTATCCAGACCTTAGCCTCATGGGGGCCCATTTTGACAGCCCTCGTTTGCGTTATGGGGATGTCCAGGAAAACTATGATGAGCATCATTGTTCTAATATGAATGAATACTAACTGGCTGAGTCGTTGCGAATTTTTTCCTCAAAAAATGGACCCCCAAAAAATGTGCTCTTAATTTTGTTCTTATGGTTCCCTAAGTAACCTACTAACTTCTAAGGCTAACGTTTTTCCTTGGTCGGAAATCTGTCAGAAGGAGCAAATTGTCAACACCCCCCTCCCCCTTCCTCCTCCTTCAAATACGCCAGTGTCATGTAACCAATCAGCTGATATAACTAATTATAAATCACGATTGTCTTTTGGTTTCGCTACGTTTAGAAAGTTTGTGGGTAGTCGATGGATATCGACATTCACTTTCGCTTAACCTTAACAATCAAAGTGATATTTCCTCAATAGCATTGTAAGAATTGGCTGGATCCGGTCTCTTGAAAATAAAAGTGCTGTAACTCTTCACCAGTGGCCGTCATATTTACAGCGCTTGCTTATAGACATGAAGCCCTTGAGCTCTGTCTCTTGAAAGCGGATAGTTATCCAGCAACGACATGCTTGAAGACGACTTGATACCAGCATCGACTAATTAGGTGTAGTCAGACTCAAGAATCACCTTGTGTAACACTATATGAATATAACTTACTTGATAGGTCTCGATATTTTTATGGGAACGCATAGATAATGTGTTGATCACTGGAGTGTTTTAGGGACGAATATGACAGGACAGTGAAGAATGAGGCGTATATAGAGATACGATATGACCACGATGACAAAATCTATCTGAACTATTCATGGTAGTATTGTAAATGCCAAGAACGAGAGAGATGCTATTTTATTTTAATTATCGGAGCATTCATAACGGATGTTAACCACGCAGAGGAATGAGAAAAAAAAATAAACTGGTGCTTTGAATTATTTCTGCAGACATGAAGATCTTTAACCCTTACTGTACTGGGCTATTTTGAGCACTCACTGACTGGGGGGGGGGGGCCTGGGAGGCCCCCCCCCCCCCCCCCTATGATCTCGGCCGTCGATTGTCCGATGAACACGAAAATTTGCATGTTTGTATATATCTACGTAAGGAACAAGATGGTATAATTAGTTTTTTCCGAATATGCAAATTTTTGTCGTTAGCCTAATTAATTATGCAAAATGCGCTAATTTTATGCGTTTTACAGAAAACGTGTCAAACTCCACTTTTTTAATGTGATAACTCATTATTTATATGAAACTTCTTTTTTAACACAAAAAAGTTATTTTAATGTAATTAATAATGATAATTTATGCAAATTTTGATGCGATTTTTATTTTTTGCTTGTTTTTTTGATGACATGCGCATACTAATTGTTATGTAACGCCTGACAGGTATATCCGATTTCGACGAAAATGGTATCAAAATGTGCGTAAGACTTGAGGGAAAAAAGTCATGAAACGACAATTCAAAATTCCAAGCGGTTGCGGCGCAATCTCCGAAAATGTCGAGGGGGGGGCCTCCCAGGCCCCCCCCCCCCCAGTACAGTAAGGGTTAATGCTTTCATAGCTTTTCTTTGGACTTTAGCTATTTCACTTGAATTCCCAAATGGATCAGTATCGGTGACGAGAGTACTGAAAGTTGGGGATAATATTACCCTAGATTGCGTTACGGACTGGGATCCAAATATCAATATGTATTGGGTTCGGCGCAAGAACGGATCAGACCAATATTTAGCCAAGGATGGTTCATTATATCCTAAAAGTGAAACGAATGGAATATTCCGTTATGATCCACCTATTTCCGTCAGTTACTACAGCTTTGTAAATGCTTCGTCTGATACAATGAGTAAGATTCTAGCGCTAAGCATTCCGAACATTACAGAGCAAGATTCAGGCGAATACATCTGTTTTTCAACATACGTTTCGAACACAAACACAACATATCTGTATTTTTATAACATCCGTGTTGTAACTTGCAATTGTTCAATTGATACAAACGTGACGTGTGATCTGATCGGTTTCAATAGTCCTCACTGGCAACCTTTGACCAGGCGCGGTTCCAGGGGGGGGGCGAGCGTGCCATGGCCCCCCCCCCCCCGCAAAAAAAAAAAAAAAAAAAAAGGAGAGAGAGAGAAGGAAAAGAAGGGAAAGAGGAGAGAAAGGGAAAAAAGAAGAGGAAGAAGAAAAGAAAAAAGGGAAGAAGGAGATCGGGGGGGAAGGACTTGCCTCCCCCTCCCCCCCCCCAATAAAAAATAAAAGAGAAGGAAGGAAAGGGAAAGAAAAAAGATAAAGAGGAGATAAAGGGAAGGACAAAATAGGAAGAAGAAAAGAAAAGAAGGGGGATATCAGTTGCAATTTTCCCGCCAACAAGTTGTGGATCGAGGGGGGGAGACCCTAGCCTCCCCCCCCCCCCCGGAGAGCTAAAAGGGAACAAAAAGAAGAGAGAAAAGAAGCGGAGATCAGTTGCGGTTAATCCCGTCAACAATGTGTGGAGCGGGTTGGGGACCAAAATGACCGTGCCCCTCCCCCCCCCCCCCCCCCCCCAGCAAACCTAAAAGAGAGATAAGGAAGGGAAAGTGAAAGAGGAGAGAAAGGGAAAGGAAAAAAAAGAGAATGAAGAAAGGTAAGGGATATCAGTTGCTTTTTTCCCGCCAACAAGGTGTAGATCGGAGGGGGGGGGGGGCACTGGCATACCGATAGGGGAGGGGGGTTGGAGAAATAGAATTCAAACGTGGTTTATTTATAAATCCATTACGGTGGTTAACAAATAATGCTGAAATGAGATAATTTTCCTCACTTCATGCGCTTGTTGGAAAATGACAAATTCCTAAATTTACAGCCAGGCAAGAAAATGCTTCTTGAGATGCCTACATATCAGGGCCCGCGGAACGGCGGGGATCGGGATCCTCGAGCCCCTTTCCCCATAGAAATAGAAAGAAAGAGAGCGAGAAAGAAAAAATAGTTAACTGCCAGTGTCACATTATAATGGGGTATCAAAATATGCTCATGATTAAAATTAATGCCTAAAATCCAAAGGGCTCTGCCCCCTGGATTCCACCTAGGGCCTTAAGGCGGGCCCTTAGATGCTCATAATTATGACGGTCATTTAATGCCTAAAACCCCTGATTTCTGGGGGCTCTGCCCCCTGGACCCCAAGCCAAATAGTGTCCTGCTAGTGTCACAAATAATAAGGTATCAAAAATGCTCATCTGACCGTAATTAAACGCCTAAAACACCTGAGCTTCTGGGGGCTCTGCCCCCTAGACCCCACGCCAAATAGTGCCCTGCTAGTGTCACAAATAATAAGGTATCAAAAATGCTCATCTGACCGTAATTAAACGCCTAAAACCCCTGAGCTTCTGGGGGCTCTGCCCCCTGGACCCAACCAAGAGCCCTTAGGCGAGCCCCTCGATACTCATCTGACCGTAATTGAGTGCCTAAAACCCTTGAGATTCCGGGGCTCCGCCCCCTGAACCCCAAGCCAATTAGTGACCTGCAATTAGGTATCAAAATAATGCCCATCTGACCGTAATTAAATGCCTAAACTCCTGAACTTCCGGGGCTCTGCCCCCTGGACCCCGTCTAGGGCGCTAAGGCGGACCCCTGAATGCTAATCTGACCGTAAATTAAAACCATAAACCCCTGAGCTTCCGAGGCGGACAAGGTATCAACATAATCTGACAGCAGGCGCGTAGCCAGGGGGGCGTTGGGGTGGTCCCCAATAAACGCCGGCCAAAAAAGAGAGGAGTGTAAAGGAAGAGGACGTAGGAAGAAAAGGAAATAGACAAAGAACATATTTGAAATTCAGACAAGGATTAAGAGTCGAGAACGGTACAACGAATCGTCTTCTTTCTCTAATGAATTAATGAAACGTCAAAGCTTCCGCGCTTCGCCCGGAAGGGGGGGGGGGGAATTGATTTAGACAATGATTAAGAGTCGAGAACGGTACGACGAATCTTCCTCTTTCTCTAATGATTTAATGAAAAGTAAAAGCTTCCGCGCTTTGCGCGGGTGGGGGAAACTAAATTATTTTCGAGAGCGGAACAACGAATCGTCTTCATTCTCTAAAAATTGAATGAAACGTCGAAGCGGGGGGAAAACTGAACTTAGACAAGGATTAAGAGTCGAGAACGGTACAACGAATCGTCTTCTTTCTTTAATGATTTAATGAAACGTAAAAGCTTCCGCGCTTCGCGTGGGAGGGGGAAAACTGAATTTAGACAAGGATTAAAAGTCATAACCGTACAACGAATCGTCTTATTTCGCTAATGATTTAATGAAACGTAAAAGCTGTATTCAGACGAGGATTATTTTCGAGAACGGTACAACGAATCGCCTTCTCTCTCTAATGATTTAATGAAACGTACAAGCTTCCGCGCTTCGCGCGGGAGGGAGGAGGGGAAAACTGAATTCAGATGAGGATTGAGTCGAGAACGGTACAACGAATCGTCTTCTTTCTCTAATGATTTAATGAAACGTAAAAGCTTCCGAGCTTTGCGCGGGAGAGGGGGGTGAATTAAGACGAGGATTAAGAGTAAAAAACTGTAAAACGAATCGTCTTCTTTTTCTAATGATTTAATGAAACGTAAAACCTACCGCGCTTCGCGCGGGAGGGGAAAAACTATTTTCAGACGAGTAGGCACGTACGGAAGGGGGGGAGGGGGTTAGGGGGTTGACTCTCCCCCTCTTCGGTTTTTTATGTGTGTATTTTGGAGCAACCCCCCCCCCCCTTTTCTGTGATTTTGTTTGTTTTAAATGTGCCAATGGCTGACCTAAAAAGGTGACCTCACCCCCCCCCCCCCCAACGGAACAAAATGTCAAATTTTCAAATTTCGAGACCAAAAAAAAAAAAAAAGTGTCCTCTTCCCCCCCCCCCCCCCCCCCCCCGCTTATTTAGCGGCTGGCTGAGTCGTTACGATTTTGATTTTGTTCGGACCAAAAAAAAAAAGTGGGCCCCCCCCCCCCCCTAAGAAATCCTGGATCCGCGCCTGCCTTTGACGATCATCTTTAACGGAGGAACTGTTAAAACTGGGGTGATTGGAAATCGTCTGGCATTTGGCCATCAAGATCTTAATGATTTAGCACTTGAACCTTCTATCCGTCTATTTTCCGATGATGGCCTCATGTCAGATATAACGTGCATTATTCCCGTCAAGTCGAAACCGCCATCCACACAGAGGACGACGACCACAGTCTTGCCAAGCCAACCTAGACAGTCATCCGCACAAGGTACGACAAGGATCATTGGCCCCACCAATGAACCATCTTCATCGCATGAATTGTTAAGCACAACGATAACATCCTTACATAACACTAAATTAACAACCATGAGCCCACATTCAGGATCGCAACGGTGTTTGCGTTCTTCTTCATCGCCATCTTCCTCACAGCCGTCAATTTCTTCTACGAAAATGCAAGCGACTTTATCTACCAAAACGCAGGAACAAACGGAATACACGACAATTAAAACATCTTCAAGTGCTAAACCTAAATCTCCCCTGGCTGTAAATGTACATCTTCGTACAGCTTCTAGTTCATTATCACTATCTCAACTAACGTCAATGGTACTAACGTCCACCCCATCGACGGAAGCACAACAGCGACCTACATCTTCACAACAATCTGCATCTCCCTCTACTTTAACAGTCAAAGCACCATCGGAAACATCATCAGAAATAGACGAGTCTTCAACAACGGATATGACCACAAAACCAAAGAAAGGGAGTGACTATAACAATATAATAATTGCGCTTTGTGTTAGTATTTCAGCAGCGATAATTTCTATAGCAGTCATCATTGTGATGAGGTTTCGGAGACGATATAACAGATCAAGCAATGTTCGAGGTGGCAATAAATCCCGCAAATGTCGGGCCAAATCCACTGGGGAAAGGCTTCAAACACTTTCCACTGCGATCCCAGACTTCGAATTCAACACAAGTGCGATGAGAACTTGTCGTTTGAGCGGTGAGGAATCGAACCATGGTCACTCTTCCACCTTTCCCGCGGACTTGCAAAAACAACAGGCAATGCCGACCGAAATTGAGGTTGAACGATCTGATTCTAGGTTGGCTCTCTCTAATAAAGGGTTTACTCGAAAAGCAATGCATGCGAGTGCGGTAATTCCAATGAAAGAGTTGAAAGACTCCCAAGGCTCAGATACCCCTGATGATCACCTTTATTTTGTCCTAGAACGTGACAGCACTAATAAGTCTCTTAAGAAAAATCTCTGTACCCCTTCTAGCGTTAAACCTCATCAAACGGAGGGTGCTAGTTATGAGCCTTCAAATAAAGAATGTAAAGCCTCGGATGAAATGTTCGTGGAGAACATCCTCTACGAATCCAGTGATGCAGTACCCATGACGATGAACGGGAAGCAAGGACAGAATGCAGATGAAACCCACCTGTATTTTGTTCTAGATAATGACAATCTTTACCCTGCACCA
The DNA here is from genome assembly GCA_035222895.1 of Strongylocentrotus droebachiensis. Classification (NCBI taxonomy): domain Eukaryota; kingdom Metazoa; phylum Echinodermata; class Echinoidea; order Camarodonta; family Strongylocentrotidae; genus Strongylocentrotus; species Strongylocentrotus droebachiensis. Next base: position 15,332 of record JAVYIG010011982.1, on the reverse strand, counting down.
CCACCATATGATTCTCAGCTGAAGGAGGTTTCTGATGCCGGGCCTTCGAGACACCTATACGAGGATATCGATTCTACAAGAAAACTTGTTGAAGGGGGTGCCCGGTGTACTACACAATACACATATTCATGATATGCCCGATAAACGCTCAAATACAACCGATGCAAGAATGAAAGGGTGTGGCAAAGGATACCCATATGATTCTATAAAGGATGTCAACGACACTTCCTCAGCAAGTATGGCTTCCGAGTCTACTGGAAATGAGGGCCCACTGTATGCTCAAATCGATTGAATAGCTGTTGAATGAGAAATAAAATGTACAGTGCCACCATGGACAAAGATATTGTTCTTATATTCATGGATTCTTTTAATTTCCGGAGATTTTTATTGTTGTTATTGTTATTAATTGTTTTGTTATTTTAATCATAATTATCATCATCATCATCACCACCATCTGGTTCTGAATAGGATATTGGAATGCATTTTTAGAATATGGTCCCATGTTGCTTCATTTGTTTATATCAATTAATCATTCCAGATATTTTGTTTTCGTTAATGAATTGCAGTAATGTTTTAGTGTAAACATTTAGAAATTACCCCAGATACTGTTTAGCTCGAAGAATTGTGTGGGTTTGCCCAATAAAATCTCACCGAAGTTCTTATAAAGTCGTGTAGTATGGGTTACATTAGTAACTGTCATTTAGCGCTATTTATGCCGGATGTGAACATCACCGTATATTAATGTATGGTTTTTATTTCATGTTGATCATAATACAACGCTCACTGGTAGTTTACAATGAACTTGTTTTAGTGTACTTTATTTTTGAAGAAAAAAAACGGTGACTCACCGCTGTCAATTGTTATAAATAGCACTAAGCATTTGTAATTGAAAACTGTATAGTGGTTATAATTATATTATTTAAGTTGTTCACAAATCAAGACAGATTTAAAACTTTCACAACCCTGTCAATACAACCGAACAGGAGGACAAGAAGAGTTAAAATAGTTTTGTTGTTTTTTTAGTGTAAAAGATATTTTTAAAATCATATGTTTAAAAAACAACACCGAATCTGTCAAGTGTCTGATTTGTTTCTTTTGCAACCCAATTTATCTAATATTGAAGCTCCATTCCAAACAGTTTATGTTGTTTAATTCCAGTTTAAACCTAATTAAAAATCATCTTTCACTGTGCCATTGTATAGTTGAAGTCGTTTAATATGCAATAAGGAAAAATGAAATACATTTTATCACTTATAACAAATTTTTCAACACATTTAAATTTGAAAGTTCTAGAATTGATTTAAAGAAGCGTACGGATTGTTTAGTAGGCTGCTTAGCTATCTTTCTTTAAACGCTTAGTTCTGTAACAGGTTTTCGTTGTCACAGTTTTTTTGTTTGTTTTTTGGATTTTATCTATTGTATATTGTTAAAGTCCATTAGAATAATTGATGCATTTTAATGAAAGTTTTTATATCATTTTATACTTTGTACCGTACATTCCTCATATCTAACCTATTGCTATTAATAGTTGATAATATTTGATCTATTTTAACCCGATTCACCTATTATCTGAATGAGTATTAATTTGAATGATAATTCACTTTCAGTACGTTTAAAAGTAACTGCGAAATCTAAAGTGTTTGATGATTATTGACGGGGGTTCGTACAATTGTAAAATAGCGATAAAGAGCTTTCCATCGCCTCTTCCAGAAAACTTGCCGGTAGGTACATGTAGTTGTATTCTTTTATTTTAGGGTTGCAGAATGAAATTTGATCATCAACAACTAACATGTTTGTTTTGTTTTTATATTGTTTTGCTTTGGTGTTGTTTTCAGGGGGTTGTTTTTTGTTTTCTATGGGGCGGGTTTGGTTGTTGTAACGTGTTATGTTGGTGTGTTGTGTCTTTGTTTGTTTTGTCTGTACTTTATACAAACTGGCTTGAGTTTAATTTAATTTTTTAATAGTTGAATGACATGTTTATCTTTTTATGCAAATATTGATTTAATGTACCATGTAATAAGACATAAAAGAATTAAATACACGGTATGTTAACAAGTCATGTATAACTATGTTCACTAAATTTACTATGTTCACCAAAAAGTTTGTATGAGATGTTTATCTATTATTCATATATGTTCCAAATACATTAATGGTCAAAGAAAAAAAATTGTTTGAGAAATGTTATGTCATGACCAATAGAAATCACTTGATACAAAGAAGAAGAAAAAAAGATCAACACTTTCATATCAATAATTTGCAAAGCTTTGACTTTGAATGTAGGAAGTAAATAAAGCACGCAATATAAGCAGTAAACAAACATATAACTTCCTGGTTTGGTGTACGTATCCGATTCCCTTTTTATAATTCAAATATTTGGCATGGAAATAGAAGTAAAAGGATGTGTGAAAGTGAGGAGAAAGAGAGAGTTCGGAGTAGGAGAGTATATGACGCGATGGATGCATGATATAGATGTATTTTGACTTCAGCAAATGTTTTTGAGGTGACTATAGAATTATTTTGTACAAGATGTGTTGCTATGCCTTTGTTTTATTAGCAGTATATAGAGAGATAGATTGAAATATAAAATTAGAATAAAATGATGAATATTGACTAGTGATAATAATCAAAAGACAAAAATAAGCTATTGAAAAAAAAAGATTAATTAATTGTGCGTTTGTGTTCGCGCGTATGTTTGTGAGGGTGGTGTGCGTATGTGTGCGTATATGTATATGTGCGTGTGTGGGTATGTGTGTGTGCGTGTGAGTGTGGGTGTGTGTATGAAAAGTACATGTGAATTTTGGCAAGACCCGAGTCAATTTCTCTTAACTTACAGTTTACAACATTTCTGACTTGCTAACATCAACCTTTCCATTTTTTCGAGACAATTTCTTTGCTATAGCATGGCCAGAAAACAACTCAAGGCGTCAATTACTACGGATGGTTGTGCTCTATTTGTTTTTAATCGTAAGCTGATATTATATTTTCACAAACGCTCTGTAATCTCTACCGAAATATTTTCATGTTTCCAATTGTCAAAGATATTTCCCCTGAATATAAAAGTTACTCTACATTTTCTGACGTGAGTAAAACAATAAATGCAGGTATAAATTTATATAAATAAAAAGGTGATCCCTCTCTATTGATTCAGGCGATAGGCATAAGTGAGAAGACGGAGGGGATTCCAAATTCTGTCGATCATAAGTGGTCTGTAATAACTGGCTGACTAAACATTATAACACTCGAAGCAGGCACTAAATGTAATTTAATCTTTGAAAAGAAAATGGAAATATTGGAGCATGTGAATTATTTCAGACTGCTAAGATTGCAATCGGATTTCAGTGGTGATAGTACAAGGTATTAAGCTCCTTCTCACACAAAAATGCTAATGGCATTGAATATATATATCTATATATATTTCAAAATAGATGATGCTAGTAAGTAGCGTAAATATACCTTGTAGAAATAAATAAATAAATAAATAAAAAGCACAGCCTCAATAACTTGGAAGGTACTGGAACGATCTGGGGTGGACACGGTTCTTACTTTGAACATATTATATTAATATCAATCATAAATGAATAAGAATTGAAGGGCTAAGGGGGCACAGGTCTATAAGATGAATTATGAAATGAGCGAATTTTGCCACCGATAAGAGGGGAGGAGGTTGGATCTACGATATTCTTTTCAAGTTTTTATTTCCCACTCCTTTTCTCTTCTGTCTTCTCTCTATCTCTATCTCTCTCTCTCTCTCTCTCTCTCTCTCTCTCTCTCTCTGTCACGCTCTGTCTTATCTTGCACATTCCCCCTTTTCATCTTACTCTTCCCCTGTTTAGTTGGGAGAGTGGGGCAAGTGCCTCCTGCATCTACGCCACTGTGCATGAGTACATATCCAGAGAAAGAATCACAACTTTACCCAAGGTTGAATTCCAGTATGGCAAAAAGGGGTCATTTTAATATTCACTCCATATGTATTCACGAATATTATATAACATTATGTACACAATTACAGTTTTAGAGTCAATACATTACACATAGCATTCTGTTTCAATAAGCCTCCTAATCAAGGCCGTTAACATTCCTTATATTTGTCAATATCATTCATTCATTCATTCAAAAACTGGCGGTATACATACATACATACATATAGTTTAATTAAGCTGCAGACATTGATGGTAGGATCTTTTATTCTGTTTGTTTTTAACTTCTTGTCAGCATTTGCATGTACAATGGACTCTCGTTATGCAGAAGCGAAACTGTTTGTTAAAAAAAAATTGTTACATCACAACCACAAAAAACAATGTGGTACCTAGGAACTATAGGAAATATGGGACAACAAAAACAACTTCGTTATAATAGGGGTTTCTTATACAAGTGCTTATCATATCGAGAGTCCACTGTACTTTCAACATGAAGTCATTCAATCGGTGTTCAGTTCAAATCTTTGTCACATGAATGTAAAAGTACACGCTTTGCCACATACACCATACATAAACAGAAACAAAATGAAAGAGAATGGTTTCTGCAAAATTATCCCAGGGAAACGGTCTACCCCCCCCCCCCCCCCAAATACATTTTGAGTGAGTATCCCCTAATACACCTAGAACGAGGTATACTGTTGCCAATAAATTTGGGATAAATTTTTCTTTTCGTTCATGAAATTATTGTGACAATATAAATATAATATCTTCTAAACTGATGTATAAATCTCTATCATGACACTTTCGATTGATAAATAAAGTTCTGAGAAGACATAAACTCTTTCAAAAATACATAATATTGTCACAATCGTTTCATGAAAAAAGCCACGAAAAATGAATCACAACTTTATGGGCAATAGTGTGGTTGTCCTGTTTTGGGGGAAGGGTTTACTTTCTCAGGGGCTACTTGTCTGGGAGTAGATATCTTGGGTGATAGTACGGTGATTATAGTCCAAGGGATAGTCCTTCTGGAATCTCCCCTTCTGAAGTCTTAACCTCTTCTGTACTGAAGCCTCCATTCCTCATCCATTCTTTTATTTCCTTACATTGTTAAATAATCCTCCTTTCAATTCTTCTACTATTAATGCTGTTATCAGGGGTAATAGAAAGAGGTCTGCAAAATTGAAAATTTGGGGTGAGCATACTAAGTATTGGTCTCAAGGACTTACAGTAGTGGATACACTGGACTGCCAGTTAGAATTGATCACAGGGCCTGAAAATCACCTAGAATGAGCAATTTTGTACACAAACAATCATAAACTATGGTCTGAAAATAACTTGACAGGGTCTGAATTCAGGCTATTGCCTGAAAACTGGCATCCCTGTGTTAAGCATGTGATATATTTCATGAAACACCTCTCTTTTACTTGTTCTGGAGAATTGTCTCTTCCAAAGCAGACATAACTTTATCGACCAACATTTAAACATGAGGCTTAGCAGTACTGCACAACAATTTTATGAACATAACAAACAGTATCATTACTATCGCTGTTGCAGCTCTCTAAAATTCAGGCAGTTCGGTTATAGTACAGAAAATAAAACATGTCACTTAAAAACATAAATGCATATATGAATTTTATGACTTAAAACCATAATAGGGGCTTTAGAGAAACGGTAGCAATGTTGATAAACGTTTTTAGATATATTCCTTAAATGCGATGTACTTTTTAACATAAACATGTAATAAAATACTGTAATGTACTGTACGTATAATTTGTATACTCCCCCAACACTACCAAAATAAAGACATTTACAATTTCTACAACTTTTCATTGCACTTGAATCTGTATAATAGAATTTTTCATTCAAACATACCATATTCCATGGGGTGTATGACACTACTTCAAGTAACACAATACATATTTGCATAATAAAATAAACATGAAACAATATCCGACTAACACTGATAAGATCCAAAAGCTGGTACGAGAACAATTAAGCATTTTCCTACATTCAGTGTTTCTTACCTTTTACACAAGGTGCAAAGCTGCACTCATGTCAAATACACAATGTCTTAAAATCACCATACGATCACGGACTGAATTTTGAAGGTAAAAAATTCAAGATAGGATAAATAATTTTGAAAAATGACAGAGGTCCCAAAAAGTCATTTGATCAGTATGAGACTTATATTCTACGTATTATGCACCGCTGTTCTTTACCTCTCTGATTTCCTGCATCATTTCAACATTAAATTGTGGTTATTTACCCTGAAATTTAGATAAATATTTCTTCAATAAATTACAAACAATTTTCTATATATATTACTGAAAACAATGACATCATTAAACTTAATACCATGTGACTGACTAAAAGCACATACAAACTACTTACAACCACATATATCAAACATTAAAACAGTGGAATTATAGCATTATATTCTCATTATTCCATGAGAATTCTCAAATAGAATAATCAGTACATATGATTTATTCCTCTTTGATATGGCCACATTTTTTTCTTCAATTTTTTGTTTCTGTAGGATTTTTTCTTCTGTGAAACAGGCATCTTCCTTTTTTTGTACCTTGTTTTCCTTCTTCCTTTTTTTCTTCTCTTCTTTTTTTGGGTAGTAATTATATGGGCACAGAGACAAGCCATCAAATGTCAGCAACAACCAAAATTGTTTCAAGAATAAATAAAACATAACTATTCAAGAGTATGCCTATACTTTGTGATTTCATATGAACAGAATACATGTACAACCCTATGTCATTGAAAGTTTGTGAACTAAAAATTGCCATTAAAATCTTGTAACTTCTCAGATCACAAAGGAGAGATAAAATCAATCAATAAGCATAATCTCTCTTTTATTTGTAAGTGTTTATAAATCAATAGCTCTAGGTCATGTGAATTGGAAAGTCCGGAAGTGATAAGATATAGTTTCTACCATATAACTCTCTTTAGTATGTTTCATTGCCTCGGGGTCATAGCAGGATGTAACGTCCCCTTGAGCCTATAGAAACAGCGATGACTCTCATAGCAGTCAATATATATATACTATCAATTATAGAGATGCAATCAGTTGTTAAGGATGATATATGGTGTATAAAGAGTATCACAATGGTGCTTATGTCAAAGAGCTCGGGATAAATATAAAACAGTGAACTCAAACTATTTGTAAAAACTAAAAGATTACCTAAGGAATTCACTACTATCACCTTTTATCTCTAGAGAATACAGTGCACAGTTTAATATCAGGAGTTTTCATGCCTACCTGAAATGAATCAAATTTTACTTGTGCAATTTACAATGTCCATATAACTCCTATTGGGACTGATAAATGCAAGTGATTTAGGTACAATTCATGCCAAGAAATATGCATCATTACAGAGTTTTGATCAAAAAATTGGTTCAATGTACATGTTCAAATTTAAGGATCATTTTTGTGGCGTGCGCCTGTAATCCAGCTAAAAAGTGGAAGTTACAAACTGATTCAGCCGAGGACGCAGGTTCGAAACTGAGTCACGTCTTTCGGATGGTGACGTTTAAAGGTCGGTCCCCAGACGTAAATAATCATATCTGATTGATACACGTCTGTAAAAACCCAATACACACACACCCGAATGCCACGTGATAATTATTGGCGAAGTCCTAGCTTTTTCTCCCATATATCTACATGTATATGAACAGATTTTAGTCAGTCTGATGTTGACCGTGTGAAGTTGAATGTCTACTACTAGTTTCTTTTCTTTTCTTTCAATCCCAAAACAAATGATTTTCCTTTCTAAACAAACACTCAGCCAAATGAAATAAAATGCAGCTTGATTGAATTTGCTATGTATACAGTTTTGCATAACATGTACATGTACATGTATATGATTAATTTAATTCACTTTAGTCATCATTCATTTGCAACATATCTACTTAATTTTGTTAAGTCTCATTTTGTTACGTCTGATTTTGTTACGTTTGATTCTCTGACCTTCGGATGTGCAAAAATTATCAAAAAGTGGGTTCAATAAGGTTCGCTCCATATTCATACCAGCATAAAAGATAAATACAATCTATATTTCGTAACTACACCTGTAGATGTAACATGTCTCACCACTGTAACTCATGAAATGGCAATGACTTTTGTAAAACTATTCCTTTATCACTTCATTCCTATTGCCAACATCAGTGCCGTGAGTGGTAAAAGTGGCTCGCAAAAATTTAGTGTTCATGATTGCTGAAGGCATTATTCTACATGTAAATCCAGTCTAATACTACAAAGATAAATAACATTTACATACCGGTATGCATGGACATATACATACATTCCAAAGAGGTCAAGTGAATACTATCAGTACTTGCTCTATACAGTGGAACCTCGTTATAATGAGGTCCTTGGGACCATGGCAATTACCTTGTTATATTAGGAATCTTGTTATATCAGGGTAGAAAAATAGAGGATTCTAAAGAGCTGGGACCAGCAACATCACCTTCTTTTAAAAGATACATGTACCTTGTTAATTTGTTATATCAGAACTTGTTATAATGAGGCTCTACTTCACTAATTTTCATAGAAAATAAAAACAAATTTAGAACAATAATAATAATAATATTTAATTTTCATATAGCGCTTAATACAAATGTCTCTAAGCGCTTTACAAATATACTATTACCCCGGTCATTGGATTCAGTGCTTGCCCGCACACACTGTGTGCACAATCTCCACTCCCTGGGAGCATTCCAGCCGGGCGTTACTTGACGCTCACAAGCTGTTTGACCAACAATGACGGCCGCATCCTACTGGGTACCCATTTGACACCTGGGTGGAGGATGCTAATCCCTTTGTACGACAAGGTCTTAAAAATTCCATTCAATTGCCCATCTGCACATTTTCAGTTTATTCTTTTGGGGAAATGTTTGGTTGAGACAATGCCTAGCTCAAAAAATAATCCCTCTCCTACATGTGTTGGAGAAGAGCCTCAAAAGTCACATGTGTTTAAAACTCCTCCAATCATACAGCTTGTTTCTGTCAGTTTTCCTGTTTGCTCACACCAAATAAATAAGTTTGTTGAGTTGAATAGCATACTGTCATAATTATGTCAGCTTTCAAACAATTGTTATATAGTCAAATGCCACCCAAGGATAACATAAAATGTGACCACTGTAGACAGATGGCTTCTCTAGAGAGGTTCTAAAACACACATTTCTCTCTCAAGAGAGAGAGGACAAAGTGCATGGCCACTATAGACAGGTGGCCTTTATAGAGAGGAGGCCACTAAAAACAGGTTATGACTGTACCTTGATTTTCTACTCAAAAACATACAAGTCATGTTGTTAGGATTCTAAATCTTGATGTCCAATGTTCTATGAAAAATGGCAGGGGGAAAAAAATTGTAGGGAATAGTTCTTTCATGCAGACTTTCATATATCCACCCCTACAAGTTGGAACTTCATAAAAGCAATAATGATGTACGATGATAAAACAATCTTCACATTGGAGGATGTAAAATCTAGCGAGGCAAGCTGCCAGGGAAAGGCTCAGGAAATTAAGCTACAGAAGGCTTCCGTTTCTCCAATATTTATGGGATGTTAGATCCAAAAGTTTGACAAGGTGATCTTCCATTGCCATACTCGTAACATTACCATCAAGTACTATCCCCAATCATTTCAGTTGTACCCCCTTCAAATGGATATCGATGAATAAATGTACATGTACGAATAAAACATGAGGGGTCAATTTTAATGCACTAGCACCCTCCCCCCCCCCCCCTCCCCCCTCCTACCCCCCTCCTCCAAAATTCATATTCATTAAGCGCCATGAGCACCGAAAGGTGGACCTGTGCGCTATACAAGTAGCCACTATTATCATCATTATTATATGGATTATTAATTAGAGCAGTTTTGAATGATAAAAAAAAAATCCCCCCAAATAAAGAGACAATATCCATAGTTGAAGAGGAATAATAATGAATCATAATAACAAAATCACTCAGCTAATAAAAATATTCAATCCTAGTGCAAAGAAAGAAAGTCGTCATTATCCACCCGATATCAGGTCATACATTTTATTGAACTTATCACACGAGGGTGTCTTCATTTTCTTGCCCGATTCGAACATCTTCCTATCTCCAAAGTATCTGGCTTGCTGTATAAACTCTCTCTTCTGTGTAGGGGGGAAAAGGGAGAAAAACAATGGAAATGTATCAAAGGCATCGTTTAACAATGTTAAATCTGAGATGCATGGCCCTACGTGTTATCAGTGTCTATGATATGGTGTAATATTGAAGGCCTAAAAATATTGTGCTTCACAATGATCATGAAGTGCCTCAAAAAAGTAAAAATCTTTGAGTGACCCAGTTTTAGCATACTCGTTTTTTTTCACAATAGACTGTAGTGTTATAAAAACCGTTAGGAAAACAAATTCTGAAAATTCTTATTCCAATCATAGATATCTTGATAATCAGACAGGTGATTGGCTTGTAAAAAGTCATGGGATAAATGTGTGACCTAAAGGTTTATAATTATGATTGCAGCATGAGCTAAATCCAGGATTTTTTGCTTAGAACTAGGCAAAGTTACCCAATCCCTTTAAAACTTCTTGATGTAATTCGGGAGAGTAATTTTGGTATAAGTCAAGGAGTAAGGGGACACACATTTCCTTAGTTTTGCCATGTCCAATGCAGAAGCGCACTAGCCAAGGCAATCCTCATGAATGAAGAAAAAAAATAATAATAATAACAACAATATTGAATAATAATAATAATAATAATATAACAGCAACAACAACGATCATAGTATTAGTGGAGTCTTGTATTGCTTTCATGTCTGTCAGACCAGACACTCCTGACGTAACAATTTTGAAGCAATACTGAACTGAAGGACTTTCTGCCGTTTAGTATATTGCGGGCTGGGATCTGAACCCTCAACCCTTGGATTGAGACACAAGTGCATGAACCACTATACCATGACACCTCTACATAAGAAATGCATTTTTATGATATGATATTTATTATCAGTTCTAACAAAAAAAACATATCAAAATGGGAAGAGAAACATCGCCCTCCTTCACCTGTTTCTTGTAATCTTCAATTCCATGTTATGCAAAATTTTCAAAAATGGCATACTTACTCTTATATTTTTCATCGTAACAAGTTCTCCTTAGGTTCTGTAGGTATTCGTCATCAACCTGATTCTCCACTAAGTGTATCTTGCCCGAATAGTCCTTTCACAAAATCTTTCTGCAAGGGGAAATAAACACACATTAACGTAGTATATCAAACAGGGGATTGTGTAAGGGGAGAACTTCGGGGTGGTCCACAACAAATCTTTGTTATTTCTGGCTACCCTCTCCACATTGCCTTTTTTTTTTAAATAAATTACTTTTTTATCATTACACTTATTTTATCTATGTATGTATTGGGGGCTACTGAAGGAGCATTTCACATCCCGGTCCCTGTCAGGTGTTCTCACCTGCAAATCGTTCAACTACACTACGCTATCAACACAAACATTTTAAACCTACATCGTTATCATGACTCAGCGATATCTTGGAACTTGTGACTAAAGAAGAAGATGATGTATGTATTTATTGTGAATGGAAATATTTCATTAATGGTTTATACGATTTGCATTTGTGGAATAAAGTTAAAATTGGAAAAATGAATTGAATTAGGATTCTAGAATGATTCCCAAATCAAAATGCAAGCAGGAGGAATACATGTATACATTTATAATGTTAGCCGGGTTTCTGGAAAATAATCAAGTCTGTCAGCAAGGCAAAAAAAAATGGCATATATGCAGTTAAAACTTGAATTATTTCATACCCCTTGAAAATGTTTGGAATGACCACACTTTGTTCTGTTTCCCTTGATAGTGTTCCTGTGAAACATATACTTCAGGAACCTGAACGTAAAGACCACCTGCATGTGTCTACAAGTATAAAGACCTTCTTTTTTTTCCTTCCATGAACAGTCCTTTATATAAAGCTTTCATTTATTAGACATCCATCTTGAAAATTTACAAATCTAATTATTTCAAATACAGCATATCGTGATGTGAGGACAGTAAGTTGTATTATTTACCTTTACATAATATAAAACATCATTTTGTGTTCTTCTCTCCTCCCTTGAAATTCCTGTAAACAGAAAAGAAAAACATTACAATTCATCAACTTTTGACCCGTTGCCTACAGGAACTAGGTGGCTCCTGCATTGAAGTCCATAGGACTATAATAAGTCGGTAGTCAATGGTTCAAAGAATACAAGTCAACATTCCCAAATTTTAAATTTTTAAATAAAGATATGCATGAACATACTAATGCTCCTTGGGTCTAACGTTTTGTTTCATTGTTTTTACTTGGAGGATGGGCACTAGAAAAAAAATATATATACATCTTGTAGTGCCAAAATTGTTGTGAAATATCATAATTGAAAACTTTCTAAAGGTATGGTGGCAAAATATTCCTTATTAGCAAAAACAGTCCATTTTTCTTTCAATAATATTAATTTTTAAATATTTATTTATTTAATTTCATCATGATATTGATTTTATGTTTCTGTTTCATGACCTAATTCATCCCATCTGTTCAATAGAATCAAAGTAACTTGTACAGCATTAAAAGCCCAATTCTTGGCCATGTTCAACCCATTGCTTACTAGTACTGCAATCAGGTGGTCCCTGTATTAAGCCTATGAAAATGAGAGAATACAGTAGTCAACATGTTAAAGATGTTCAAGCGTGGGTGTATTGTCGTTCGTGAAGTAGGCAACTTAGGCGATCACTACATAACACTGAGCCAACAGGTATTACGCTCCTGTGCGTACGTCCGTCTGCTGCCCTCTTTATACCCACGCATGAGCAACTTTAACTTACAAGACATTCATGGATACTAGCTAATGGCCTAGATCACAGTTGATGCTTATGCCTCAGTCACACCTTTGCGTATTTGGCTTGCGTATCGCTACCTTATATATGGCAAGCCGTTTCAACATTTATTCCTATTTCTTGATATCAAGACTTGAATTTCTTGATATCAAAAAAATGAATTCTTGATATCAAGAAATAGAATTCTTGATATCAAGAAATCAAATTCTTGATACCAAGAAATACCATAGCTGTACAACAGAAAATTATTTCTTGATATCAAGAGATAGGGAATAAGTTAAAACGGCTTGCCATAAATACTCAGCAATACGCAAGCCAGATACGCAAAGGTGTGACTGAGGCATTACGATGAGGACTTACCCTTGTCTTGTTAATCTGAAGAGAGGATCACTAACAAACAAACTAGAGAAGATTGACATGAGAAACTAAGAGCAAGATTGGCAGCACCTGAACCAAGAATGTATAGTTAGCCTGTCAAGGAAGATAACAACAAACAAAACTCATTTTTACACCAGTTCCTAACAAATTTCAGAGGAGGCTATCACACACAATTTGCTGATTTTCCCAAGATGGCGAAAATGATGAGTCCTGCAGTTATGGGGGTTTTTTTTAATGACAGACAGCTTTTAGATGCTGCTTATAATTATCGGGCTTGCATGGTGATGTAACTATGTAAGAGAGAGCGGGGGGGATGATTGGGGGAGGCCTAACAAGGACTGTCCGTAATCTTTCTTGAGCTTTTATATCATGTAGTTTCGATCAAAAGACTTTAAAATATTCCCTGTGTGAGTTTATCAAAATAAATTTCTGTCTTGTCCCAAACTGACCGCTCTCTGGGAGACCACATAGGATGACATGGTACCGTAAAACTAAAAAAAATCATCACGGCATGAAACTTTTTGTGAGTTGATCAGGACGGCCATTTTTATGGCAATAGACTTTATGAATTGAGAAGAGCTAGGGTTGTGTCCAACTGTGATTCAATTTTTTTTTAGACATGCAACCAGAAGGGGTTCCAGAAGAATAAATTTGGGAGGGTTGGAGTTCTTTCATTTATTTTCCTTTTTCTTCTTTTTTTGGATTAGGTGGGGGGGGGGGGGGGAGGTGGTTGGGCTTCAGACCCCTTCCCACCCCAAAAATGAATATCCTTTGGTAATAGTGTGGTACGGTATGTCACTGAAACAGCTCCCGTAGGATTTTTGTGCCAAATTTGATTTTGATTTTTTATTGCATTTTTGGATTTATTGGGGTCCAAGCTATCAGAAATTGATGGGGTTCAAATTTTCCCGAAGACACCAAATTTCCCTATTGCACGTTATATATGCCATTTTGGCGCCCCAATATGCCCCCCCCCCCCCCCCCATGAAATGAAGGAGGGGTCTGAAAATTTGAACCCCATCATTTTGGGGCCAATTGGGACCCTTTTGAAGCCAAAACAGCAAAAAAAAAATCCTACTGGATTACATACCATACCGCACTATATTGTGGTAATGCATTAATCCTTATTATCAAGTCCCTAGGACAGGATTTAAGACCACCGGTCCCCCTGGTTAGCTAACTTACAAGCATACATGCTTTCTTAGCAGTCAGGTAAAAACAAACCATCAATCATAAACCTCCAATTTTAGTGGAAGGAGGGGAGGGGGAGGGGGTGCCCATGTTGCTTTATGGATACATGCATAAACATGCACGATGCTTACCTCGCCAGCCCTCCGTTCGTGACTGTGACCCCCTTGCCTGTACTGTTGTCCTCCTACGGACCTGACTTGATGGGAAACCACCATTGAAAAACATGTTGAAGATATCCTCGGGACTGACTTCATCTGGAGGGGGGAAAAAAGAGAAGATTTGGTATGGGTCAAGAATTGCTCATGGATTGCAGATTATTGACAAAAAGGGGCATTTTCTACAACTGCCCTGTTCTACCAGACATACAGTGGAAAGCAATTTTCTTTGGGAACCAAGGAAAGCTTATCGCAATAACCAGTGTTGTATTTTACCATTTCCCCATACATGTCCCTCTTCGTACAGGCATCAGTATTAATACAGTTCTCATGTTTATCGGTGCAAAATACTTGTACTTCATAATCGGTAGTGACCCACCCATGTCTGCTGTTATTGGTAGAGTAAGCAGAAAACATTTGGGGCTATTTTACAAAGAGGTGGCAGATTTGAAAAGAAATCTCAAATTTCCACCCAGTGGCAAGATACAAGATAAGAAAGGACTGGCACCTTTTAATCCATAATGTGAGGTAAGAGCTTTTAAAGACGCATAGGAGTGGGATTTTCATGGCGAATTGGACATGGTTCGTGTGTTTGCCCAATAACAGGTGCTGTCAATCACCAGGACAAGCCTTCATTTTTTTCAGACCAACAGGCATTATATAATGCTTTTTATTTTCAATCCAATCCCACATATGGAGGTCATTCCATGTCGAATCATCCAATGGTTTTAAACCCGACCATTTTTGATTTTGATGAAACTTAGTGTACTTGTTGAGTGTGATCTCACAGCACCAAATCCCAAATTTTAGGTCAATT